>JALIZF010000842.1:0-91401 GCA_029948255.1 Telmatactis stephensoni
ACCCTTAATGCTTTAAAATTTTCTCTGTTTAGTGTCAAAATGACAAAGTCTTAAAATGCCTTTTGCTATACAAGAAAAACAATATCAGTGTTACCGCGTTTACTAGTAGAATAGCTTCCTACCTTCAGAGCAATTCCACAATTGATATTATTTTTGGTGACTTTAATGTAGATTACTTAAATAATCAAGCAGTTGAACCTCTGAAAACCTTAATGGACTCACTAAATTATGTTCAAATTGTACAAAATGCAACATTTCTTTCTGGTTCATTGCTAGATCATGTTTATGTAAGGGAGCAATTACATTCTTCAATAATTCAGAACTCTATTGTTTGTGTTTATTATTCAGACCATGATGCAGTCAAAATATCAATACAGTAAAGTAATCTAAACAAATGGAAGCAAATGGAACTTATTAATATACCATACTTTAAATGTCTAAAATTTAAATAGGTCATCAAATTAATAATTATTATTCATTAATGGAAATAAGCCTTGGCTTAGCTATATTAAGATATATGAGTAATATGAATACCTGCCAATTTCTCTGTCACAAAATGTCACATTGATGCAAATTTCCCATTAGCAGTCTGCAACGGCCATCTCCAAGTTATGGATCAGAAACACAAAAAAGGTGAGCTATTGAATTTTTATATCATTTTTATGTTCGATTTAACAGATTTGAAATGATCAAATGTAATTGTTTTTGTGTCTATTATAGCACATCATGTTCTTAAAAGCAAATATATTCCTGGGCACAAAGGATCAAACCAAGGTAATTGATAGAGAGATATCTTTTCAACAACACATTCACATTTTTCTAGACATTTTTTGTAAAACTTAAAAACAAACTGCTAAATACCATAACTTGCAGAGTATTTAGAAAAACTAAACTGAGTGAAAGGAGAAAATCTTTTTCAAAAAATTAAAAAACAACAGATACTCTTTTTCTTGCATCCAATTTTGTTGACTATTTTGAAAACCGAATCAACTTTCAAATAATTTTCAAATAGATATTGAAACACTTTGTCTATTTCTTCAGGACCTTCACGAAAAGCCCAGCGACCTCTTGGTCAAAATAAAAGTGCAAGTAGGTATATCATGTGATATGTGTTTCATTTATTGACAATACAAAGTCAATACAAAGTTTAATCCAATATTTTATCATTCTTTTTTCAATTAGATATATTCTGGGGGTCACTTTTAATATGGGGATTCAGTTCCTCTCTAGTGACACCCTTTTTGTTTTGTACAAATAAAGTTGTTATAAATAAATAAACATAAATGTGGGTGGAAACCTGGTGAAATTCAACTTGCTTACAATTTGACTATTTTGGCAAGCAAATCAACTTTCAAATAGATATTTGGACATTTTGTCTATTTCTTCAGGACCTTCAAGAAAAACACAACCCGTTATTGACCAAAGTCAAACTGCAAGTATGTATATTATGTTATTTGCATTTTATTGACAATTAATACACTGACTTATATGTGTAAAAATGTGAATTTCAACTTCCTCACAATTTGTCAACTATTTTGACAGCCAAATCAACTTTCAAATAAATAATTTGGCACTTTGTCTATTTCTTCAGGACATTCTACTGTTACACAACAATGTTCTTCTGATCAAGGTCAAAGTGCAGGTATATAAATCATGGAATTTATATTCCAGTCATTGACGATACAAACTCATGAGAGTGGGAAAATCGGTGGATGTCAACAGCTGCCATAAAAATACTGATTTTTATGGTTTCATCTGCCTGAAAAGCATGACAACAACTGTCCAAAGTTTGTCCAAATACATACTTCAAAAAATTTCAATGAAATTAAAGAACTAAAAGGAGGTTTCCAATGCAAATAGTTGACTATGATGATAAAATCTACTTAAATGGTCTTAAATTGAAATTCAAACCCATCTGGGTAGGCAACCTGGTGAATTTCAACTTGCTTACAATTTTTTGACTATTTTGACAACCAAATCAACTTTCAAATAAATAATTGGACACTTTGTCTATTTCTTTAGGACCTTCTCCTGTTACACAACAGCTTCTTACTGATCAAGGTCAAAGTGCAGGTATGTAAATCGTGAAATTTATAAGCATGACAAAAACTCTCCAAAATTTGTCCAAATATAAACTTCAAATAAGTCTTTCCTTCAGTGGCTCGTTGTCAATGTCTGATCATTTTAGAAAACATCACTTAGGGTAATTTTTATTTATACTCTATAAGGAATCAATCTTAAATCTTATGCTATGATATAGTACTTTATTTTTCTTTCCAATTCATGTAAAATCATTAATCAGAAAAACAAGTCAAGTTGTTTTGTCATTCAAACTGCTTACAATCTAAATAAGTAGTAAAATGCAGAGTGTTAAATCTCCATCCATGGTACTTTAAGTTCACTAATGAACATGGTAAAAGTAGTGAAGCTAACAATATACATAACTTTCAGAATATTCAGCAGAACCATCATTTTCTGAAACAGCAGACAAGCTTTTTCAAAGAATAACAACAGAAGGTAATTTTTGCTTATGATTTGACAATTTTTATAACAAAACCAACTTTCAAATAAATCTGTTTCACAAAAGATTGTCAACTGGTAAATGTTGAATAGCAATCAGATTGCTTGATGCAGAGGAAATTTAAGGTACCAAGAATTGCTTCATTTTCATTAAAAGAGACCAAGTCCCTGTTCTATACCCATAAAAGATATGACGGGCATCCCAGGGGTTCCCCTAAATCTAAATACAATGTGCCTGACCAAGAAGCCATTTTACAAAATATTATTTCTACTACTTAAACGGTTCTTAATCCTCTAGGTTCCTTATTTGCTAGTGTTTACCAATTCAAATTTCTGTCATTGAAAAATATATAATTTAGCAATTTCAATGAGGATACAGCTTTTCTATGGGTGCAGCTTATGCATGGCTAAATACTGTAAAAAATGTATGATATGTATGATCAATCAATTTTTCTGTTTTATAGAACCAACTCATGATGGGGATCAAGTGAATAGTAAGTTACCTTTCTCACTTTTCTTTATGCTATGTTTACAAATGCAATGACCCTCAAAATCAACTCAATACAACACTTTCGTAAGTCAGTTTTTTTCAGTACAGAAAATGATAACTTTTTTGCAGGAAATGATCAATGCTATGTGAGAAAGTACTTCATGAAAAAAATATTTTAAGAAAATTTCATCGCTTTTGTTTTAATATTAAAGTCAAAAATAAACAATTTTGTATCTGATTTGACCAAAAGCCTTGGTAACCTCGTTTTGGTGCATTTTTGAAATTTTAAATCCTCATATCTTGTCAAAGATTTAATACTTTGTTTTGAAACTTGCCCATCTTATCTAAATTAACACACTTCATGATTTCAAATTTTTGCAATTCAGGAAATAGTGATTATTCACAATTTATGCTAATTACTGCAGCCAATATGAAAGTTGTGTATAATCATCCTGATTGCATAAGTCATTTATTTAGTGTAAATTAGACACACAAACTCTCAACAATATTTATACTGCTTACAGAATTGTCATCACTTGATCCCGAGAAGGCATCAACTGCAAATATCCGTGTGAAAATAACATCAAAGATGCTGAAAAATGTGTCAACAGGAACCATCCTTGAACTGACTCTAAGTGATGGAGTAGATTTCTGCAGAGCAATAGCATGGAATAACCTTGCTTCATTTTTCAACAACAAACTTGATAACAATGAAACGTATATCATGTCTGGAGTAGGCCTTAGAAAGGTTAAGCCACAATATCAACAGCAAGGTGCATTGCCTATTGAATTAACTCTATCTCAGGGAGTTAACATTAAAATAAGTGAGAATGCTATTGTTGAGACAGCCCAGATTCCCTACTGCACTATTGAAAACTTGAAACATGCCTTAGATACTAGGGTTAATGTAATAGCACTAGTCAAATCTTTTAGTGATGCATCATCCACTGTAACAACACAAGGGAAAACTGTACTTAAGAGAGAAATTGTTATTGCCGACGACACGAATAAGGAGGCCACAGCCACACTTTGGGCAGATAATGCTAAGAATTTCACCCTAGAAGGAAACCCAGTTGTTGAAATAAGAAACTCGCCAGTTAAATCATTCCAAAACCAAGCAACTATCTCTGTAACTTCCATCAAACTAGACAACACATCTCCAATTAGCCACAAGTTAAAATCTTGGTTTTTGAAAAATCCGTCAACCACACCAGTTTCAACAGCCAAAAGAAGGCTGGACCTCAAAGATTATGAAACAATTGATCCAGACAAACTTGAAAGTATTCCAGTGGGCAGTGAGGCACAAGTTGTAAGTCAAATAGAGTATGTAGATCCTCAAATTTACATTGCATGTAAAAACTGTAAGACAGGTGTCATAACAGTACTAGGTGAACAATTTTGTCCCAAATGTAATACTACGCCTTCTATCTATCAAAGGATTGTGCTTTTTGTAAAAATCAAAGATTTTGAACCAACAGCCAAACTTTTTCAAGATAACATTGGCTGTCTCGTACATGTTACAGAGGATATGAATCTTACTTCTCGTGACTTTGACCAATTTCTCAAAAGACCAGCTACATTTCTTGTGCTTAAAAGGTGTAAGAATACTATTGTTGACTACGTTATTCTAGATATTAATTTTATCTAAATTAAGCATTTTACTTTAAAAATGTTTAGTGTTAAGAAAAAATGAAAAGAAATGTTCATACATGTACACTGTAATTGTATCAACTTAAATACAATTATTACTCGTACATATGTTGTTTTTTTAGTTTTATATGTTAAAATTTGTTTCATGTATTCATACATGTACACTGTAACTCTATCAACATCTACAGTTACATGAAATTAGTTCTTTCTCAGTTTTATATCATATTAGAGCTTTGTTTAATGCATTTTCTCTTCCAGAGTTCAAAGAGTAAATCCATGAAAATTACAAAAAAAAAACAGTTGCACAGCCATAGTAGCTTTCACAAAAAAAATCTTCTATTGCTTGATTAACAGTATTTGTATTTTCATGGATAAATTGTATACACTCTGTTGTTGTTAATGTTCAAATTATGATTCAGTAAATAAAACTTAGTCTTCAACTTGATCATTCATTCTGATAACAAAAAAATAATAGCAATAAAATATGTTGTAAGTGACTTTATATTGTCTGTTGATATCATAAATTGGTCTACTAGACTACTACTAAAATAGTGTTGATTAGACAAGAAACAATGGAATTAGCATAATTTGTTGCCTATTTTGTACTATTTTCACTCCACCAATATGTCTTGAATACATACAATATGCTGTTGTTTTTCACAGACAACATAAGGGCACTTTAATTACATTTAGTTTATACCATGTTGTATATTTGCTACCATTTTCATTGTTAATAAAAATCGTTTATTCTTATTCAGTATATTTTCTTTCAGTCTGAATCCCCAAGAGTGAGTGCATTAAGGTGGTTTGATATAGTTTTGTATTGACCATGCTTCCATTTTTCACTTTGCAAACTGAGCAACTTACTCTTGACCTACCAAAACGGTTATTTCACCAGTTATTGGACTTGAATTAAAGTTTTCATTTTTGTCTATTTCACTTCTATTTGTGTTGCCATAGCGACGGTAAACAAAGATGGCTGAAATCCATTCTAAAATATCTCTCAAACTCCACCAGCTCTAGACAAGGGACTACATGGGCAATTAACTACACACTAAGATAAAGAAATTAAGGCACAATTCAAAAATTTTAAGCAAGCCATTTTTGAATAAATTACAAACAATTCAATGATTAGCTTGTTCAGTGATAAGCTTACCCTTATTTTATCACAATTTTCCTCTCAGTAGATAAACTGAGGTCAAGATGTCAGTTTGAGTGTAATTGGTGTTACCATGGCAACAATATAAACATAAGGCTGAAATCAGTTTTTTTTTTGAAATATCTCTTGATTGACATACCTATATAGTAATGTATGGGAGTACCCCCAGATCTTAATGTCAGTCTTCACATGAGTTTCGTCTGGAATTCACTTTAGTTAGGGGCTGTTAATATAAGTCAAGTTGTCCCTGCTAGGAGGGACAACTTGTTTTGTATCCCCCAGGGAAAAGGAATCAAAAGAGTTGTCCCTACCTCCTAGCAGGGACATCTTGCCTTTCGTGTAAATAGCCCCTTAGACCTCCAAATGAAATTAACTGCTTGAGGACTACAGCAGCGCTATGCACTAGTACTACCCTGAGAAAAACAAAGTCACTATTTATAACATATATCTATAGTCATTTCTTAAAAGGTAATCCTTAAAAACCAGGAAAGTTTGACCCATTTCCATCTCTTATTTGATCAAATCCCATGTGAAATCCCAGGTGTTTCTTTATATTCATCTCAAATTTTAATTCCCATTCTATATTGTTTTCTGTTCTTGCCCAACCAAACAACTCCAATTTTCATTTGACGACACTGTTTTAAAGGTGACCTTTATTAACAATGCAATCATTGTATTCAAAATGAGATCACAATTCTCTAACTTCTAAGACTGTACTGACTTATGATATGTTCACATAGTCAGGTATGAAAGCTTAATCCGTCATTTCGAGGCATAACGGATCGGAATATTCTAAAATATGAACACTAACATTTCTACTGTCCTTTGAAAGAAAAAATACCTTCTTTGCAGACACAATCGCGTTTTTTTCTTCTCAATAAAACATAAATAGACAGTGAAGAGCCATCCCATATGGTTTCTTTTCCGTTCTGGCGCCATTTTGTTTTACTGGTCCCAGTTCCCTCTCATCATACTAGTGCACAGAGTAACCAGCCGTTAGAGCAGATTTCCTTTACTTATATATACGTTATTAGTCGACTAGCCAGCTAATACGGCTGTGTATTTTTACCAGTCACGCTGTATTTTGACGAGCCTTCAGGCGAGCTAAAATGGAAGTGACGAGTAAAAATTCACAGCTTTATTATAACTTTTTTAGAGCCAAAATGCAGCTTTATTAGCTGGCTAGTCGACTAATAATTTATTTATTATACAATTCCCAAAAGAAATAAACTGTTTTTGCCTTTTTATTTATTTATTTTTTTTGCAATCGTTTATCCTTGATAGTTGCGTGACCTGATCGGGAATGGACTTTTAGCAGGCGTTGCGTGACATTTTAAATTTTACTCCAACAAGAACAAAAATATAATATTTGAAAAGAACACACCAAAATTAGAAAAAAATGAAATATTGAAAGTATTTTTTATTAATTTTGGTGTGTTCTTTTAAAATATTATATTTTTGTTCTTGTCGGAGTAAAATTTAAAATGTCACGTCGTACCTGCCAAAAGCCCATTGCGCGCAAGAAACCAATCAAATGTTAGGACAATTTTTGTGCCACTACAGCATTACGATGATTATAAGAAAAAAAGACAACATATTAGTTAGCCACTAATTCGACAATTTTGATACGAAGTGGCCCGAGCGTGAAGCCATTCTGGCTCTTGTTAATATAGATATATAAATGGATGTGGATATTTATCTCTAGAAACAACTTAATCTTGTCTATCTCCTGTGCGTTGTGTGACAAACACTGCTAGTTGACCTTCAATATTGAACTAGACGCACTCATGCGTTCACTTGTTCCCATGTAAAAGGGAGCCCAAAATCGGCTTAAAAAGGACATTTAGATTAGCTGCCGCTAGAGTAAGAGCGATTGACATGTTGTCGTTAATAAACTTTTTAACAAGACGCACCTCGAACCGTACATTGGTTACCTGTAGTTCAACAAGCCGCAGTAGTAAAGACCTTTAATTTGTCTGTCAACAGCTATTACCAAAAGGTCTCAGAAGCACAAAGGATGTGATAATTTTTAAACACTAGCGGTTCCTATCGAAAGTGAAGTGCTGCGATCTGTAAACATAGTGAAGTTCCTTCGAATATGAAGACAAACAACAGAATAAAACCTAATATTAAAATTAACGTCATTAGTTTTAGATTTATTCTGTTGTGGCAATAATAGATAAGCTATTTCTTATATTTATGCTGGAATTTTTGCAAACAATTGCATGATATCTTGTAATGACAAAACAAACAACATGAGAACGTAAGCTTATATATACAATTTATTATAATCAATAACATGTAAACAATAATTGTAATTTAAACATAATACATGTTGATTGTTTGCCTCGTCGGGCGATATATTTCGATTGTTTGCCTCGTCGGGCGATTCATCCTGTATCATATTAAACCAAAGAACACGATCTGGTAGGTAATTGAGTGAAATTGCATCAGGTATGTAGCCTGCGATGCATCCGAACGTTACTCGTAAAGTCCGTCTGCGAAACAGAGCACAAAACCGTGTTCCAGCGTACCTGGATTTCAGTACGCTTTGCGATTGGCTCTTTCTTACATGTAAGCCGATTGGCTGTAATAACTCATCCCAGTCCTTCTCAGCCGTCAATTCGGTTTGTTGCATTGATTGTGTTACTTGATCGCTGTAGTAACAGCCAATCGGTATCTATTTTAATAAAATAAATGCAGGGGATCTCAGAACACGGTTTTGTGCGCTGATGCGCAGACGGTATTTAGAAGAGAAAATTCCGGATGCATCGCAGGCTACAGGTATGGAGCCTACTTCAAATGCTTTCAAGAACATACCATCCCCTTCGATCAGAACACGATCTACAGTCTCAGAGTGTTTTCCAAGTCGAAATATCACACGAATTAGCACATAACAACGCTGAAAGACTCATAAAAGCACATTGTCTTCCCCTAGAAATGTCGCTGAATTGACTATTACCTTGATGAATACTTCCTCGACTAAATAAACTCGTGTTAAACATGATTGCTGTAAACACCGATAGCCGCTGATTACGTACATTGCAGGCGCTAAATTAAATTCCGACATCGCTAGCCCGTCCACGAAATCGACTTTAGTCTCCGCTATTGTGTGACACAGGGATCCCGAAGTCCTGCGAGATTAGTGATGCTGCTCACTGCGTTCGCAGCAATAAAACAACTCTTTTAATTTGGTACATGTTTCGATGTTACTAACATCATCTTCAGCCATATGAGATAATATTACAATGCGCGTGAAAATTATCAGCAGCTATTAACATTTTCCTTTGTCCTTCTATTATCATGCGTATTATATATCTCACATGCAAAAATTTTGTAACGCTGATCGAATGTATCGCGTGTTCGTCTAGTGACATCCTTGATCGACTCTCGATACGGTATGGACTTGAACCGCTGATCGTATGTATCGCATGTTCGTCTAGTGACATCCACAGATTACAGTGTGTTCCGAATAGGAGGCTACTCGCTTCGCTCGCAGCAATTATTTGATTCAAATGTCTGATGGTCGGTACGATTTGACTGGGCTGTATACGTAGGAACAAGAGCAGGTAGAATCACTGACACGTGTACGACATTACATAGAGTGGTTTTCGTATGAGTGGGAACACTGTTCGGTTATATTACGATACGATACGGTTACAGCAGGAATTTCGAATGTTTTGATAGAAACTGTGATACTGGTACATTAACGATACAGTACGGTAAGTTTCCCACTCATACGAAAACGACCCTATACTGAATCATCGTTGAATCACTTCTAGGTAAATTAGTCACATAACAACTTGTCAACACTTGTGCTTGTAATTTTTGTTTGGTCGAGCATAGTTTTTTAGCTTCCTCCAACTTGTGTAATTGCAGTGAGTAAAATGATTAAACACGGTCGAATTATCATTTTGTATTGTATTGTACACGATGGGCTACCTGTGTTGCAAGATGGCGGCTCTTTCCCCGCCTTTCATGACTCTTTTAGACATTTAATTACTGTGTTACTAGTTCTACCGTTAGTATCTAAACATATTTTATTCAAACTTCAGTCGAGCGACTAAAAAGAAACCAAGACATTACTTTCTAAGTGTTATTTAAGCCTTTTTACTCGATACTTTAATTGTCAAAGCCACGTCGAATGAGGTTTCATGGTCTTAAAGTCAGCTATTATTCAAATGCCGATGTAACCTTCCAGCTACAGAACATTGTATCTAGTGGTGATGTTTCTCCTAATCCTGGACCCTCTACTTCGCTGGATAAATGTTCTGTTTGTAAGAGGACTGTAGCCGGAAATCATCGTGCTATCGAGTGTGACACGTGTAAATCATGATGCCACATAAATTGTGGAAAGGTGAGCCCAAAAACTTACAATGACATGTTGAATACCTCAAATTTCACAGTGGAATTATCCTACTTGTTTATTAAAAACACAAAGAGTAGAGGATGTCGGCTGGTTCGGCAACACCTTTTATTGGACTGCATTTCTCAGAAATAATAAGTTAACTCTTTAATGTGAATAGAAAACAAAATTTGATAAAGTCATACTTAATGAGTTAATGCGAATAGCACGTTGAATCTTTTTTCATGCTAGTCAAAACAAGATTTGGTGAAAACACTTGGAAATCACACGCTGGGTCTTTAATGTAAATCAAAAACAAAATTTAATAAAGTCATACTTAATGAGTTCTCAGAAATAACACGTTGAATCCTTAATGCTAGTCAAAACAAGATTTTGTGAAAACAGAATTAATGAGTTCTTGGAAATCACACGCTGCATCTTAAATCAAAACAAAATTTAAATAAAGTCATACTTAATGAGTTCTCAGAAATAACACGTTGAATCCTTAATACTAGTCAAAACAAGATTTGGTGAAAAACAGAATTAATGAGTTCTTGGAAATCACACGCTGCATCTTAAATCAAAACAAAATTTAGTGGAAGCCAGCAGTCTTTAGCATCAAGTGCCACGTTTCTTCTTTAAAAATATTTTTACATTATATAAAGACTAATATAGATGTTGCAAAAAAGACTTAAACATTTGTCATCTTATATATATAGATAGTAATATGTCAAATAAAACTATAGATCAACAAGTACCAGAAATTAAGGTGACAATATTAAAACCGGTAAAAGTAACACAAACACCAACTAATAATAAAAATATTGTTAAGAAAACAACTGAAGCTGTTCAGAAACAAATAAATGAAGGTGTGCTGATTGGATTTTGTCATGTGTTCCATCCCTACTTAAGTTTGGGTTATAGTGAAAGAGGGTGCGTCACATAGGAAACCCAAAGCAAAAAACTCAAATCCCATGATCAAAACACTCAAGGTTACAACATCAAAAATGCTTAATTAGTAAAATTACACAAAAATACATTGAGGTTAATAAATACATAATTACTGGAAATCTGTAACGTAACAATAGTATCAAAACAGCAAATAAAAATAAAAAAGCAGACAGTAAAATGATCTAAAGATGGAGTCTGCTTTGAAGGGGTTTGTAACTTCATTTAGAATAAAAGAAGTCGATAAAACAGCCCCTAAGATCTTTATAAATAATAATAAACTAGATATCTTTATGCTACTTAACCAACAAAGAAAACCTATCATGATCAAACTGATGAAATTGTTATTAGAGTGTGAGTTTTATAAGGTAGCTAATGGAGAGATGGATTAATTATACTGTACTTTTGGATATTTTCACTCTTAAATGGGTAATAATTATAGAAGCTACCAATCTAGAGGAAATTTATGATATACTAACTAGGGAAATTTTAGTTAATTTTAGTAATTTTCAGAATAATGGATCAGGATCGGATGGATCAGTTCAGTAGGATTAATCATTTTGATACTCATATAGATAAATATAACCCTATTGAAGCAAAGTCATAATATTGAACTACCAAGCTAGGGAGTTAATGCTTAAAAAGGCTATTATTAACCCTAAAATGAAGATATATATCCTGTATATTTTCGGCTAAAGGAGACCCAAACCCAAGCAGAATAACAAAACTCATGAATGTCTTTATAACATGAAAAACTTTCCTTGTGAAATCTAAATTACATATAATAAAGGAACTTTATTCAAATTTGAAATTGTCGAAAGGTCATGCAAATTGATTTTGGTATAACTGATGTGAGCTTTAAGAGGCAGTCTCCCTAAGATCCTCATGACCACTTTTTTTTGAGAAATAGATTTCTTTCAAAACTTGTGTGCAAAGTTACCTTTAATAGAGTTATTCTAAAATGCATTTTGTTTTTGGTATTGTATTATTCTCGTAAAGTTACAGGGGGGGTCAAGTTTAGGCCCAAATTGATGATTTTGGCTGATTTTTATCTGTGGATTTTTACTGATTTTAAACTTCTGTAGCTCTGTCAAAATTCAATTTAAAACTAAATCCTTCCACATGATAGTAGCTTTATATCTTACAAATAATGAGGTGACTACAAAAACTTTAAAAACATTTTTTAAATGTAGAAATTTTATCTTTAATGACAGACGGAAATCGAGGATTCACGGTTTCTTAAATTATGGCCAAAGGAAAAAAATTCAAACTCAAAAGTTAGACTTTGCACGAAGTTAATATTTCCACTGTAGTAAGATGAAAGGTTGGTCTTACGTATCATAAAATAAAATCTTGCGGCCAGTGGGTTTTGGGAATGTTACAGCTCAACCAAACATCGGCATTTTCACATTTCCGTGTTTTGAGCAAAATAACAATATAAACATTTTGCTATCTATTACGCTCTATAATGGTATAGTTTTATGGATAATTTTGACTCAGAGTGAAAATAAACCTTCGTTAGGCTTACACCTGCAGCGATTTTCGAAATAATGCGAAGTCTGACCTCCCGAGTACCTAAATGCCGACATTACATCTATCCCCTCCCCCTCCCCTCCCCCGAAAGTTACAGAAAGTCCCGCTTGATTTTCTTTAATTTCCTTTGTCCAAAATCATGGATCAAAAAGTGAAAAATACGTTATTTTTAATTCATTAGGTTCATTTCATGTCTCAATCTATTTATAAAAAGAGAAAGTAAGTTGAATTTTGAATGAAGTTAGCAATCCCTATGGTGATTCATTGCGACTACATGCACTTCCGGTTTGGCGGAATATTCTTGTATTCTAATATTCTTGTATTTGGCTCGAATGTACTCGTTTCCTTTCATTGATTATAGTTTTTCTGTTTGATACTAATATCCACTGGTTTTCGCCCAAAATGCTTTAATTTTCAAAGGCAAAAGATGTGACACGCTTGTGGGGATTTCTTAGTCCCGGCCTTAGTTGACAATTTACATTTTGGCGCCGATATTTACCGATTGGGTCGCTTGCTGGACTAGACTGAACTTGAACTGACTGGACTTCCTTTGAACTCGGCCTGCCTGGAATACAACAACAACACACTGACCACCGTTCTAAACTGTGTTCTTGGCCATAATCGTGATTGCAAGGCTGCGTGGTTCAAGATTTCAAGCTACTGTGTACAGAACTCCGAAGGTACGTGCTGTCATGCATCAACGGCTCCTGGCGACTTCACTGAGCCATGTGGTTTGCCATGATTATGATTATGATGGCCATTTTGTCGTTTTTCTGATTATCTGCAAGGCTACGCATTGCTAAGCGGAATGAGAGCTAAATTTAGAATGAAGTTAGCAATCCTTATGGCGATTCATGGCGATTATACATGCACTTCCGGTTTGGCGGGCATCGATAATGTTTACATCCGTGAGTGCTTCTAATATTCTCGTATTTGGCTCGAATTTTAGCTTTATTCTAGGTTGATTTTGATCTCGTTTCGTCTCGTCGATTTATAGTTTCTCGTTTCGTTAATAAACGAAAAGAAACGGTTTCGTCTCGTTTCATTGATTATAGTAAGCCTGGAAATTATTTGGTTGTTATTCACTTCAGTCAATCAAATTTAGAAATTAAAAATACGAAGATTTAACTTATACCAAAACCACACTTAGCTTTTACAGGTCGTTTAAAGATCATATTATGTCATTTGGTATGTTTTTAGGGATCTTGATGAGTATCTTTTTGGGTTGTTTGTTTTAAGTAGGCGGAAGCGAAAAACCAAATTCCAACGGACTGTTTGACGGGAGGTCAGACTTCGCATTATTTCGAAAATCGCTGCAGGTGTAAGCCTAACGAAGGTTTATTTTCACTCTGAGTCAAAATTATCCATAAAACTATACCATTATAGAGCGTAATAGATAGCAAAATGTTTATATTGTTATTTTGCTCAAAACACGGAAATGTGAAAATGCCGATGTTTGGTTGAGCTGTAACATTCCCAAAACCCACTGGCCGCAAGATTTTATTTTATGATACGTAAGACCAACCTTTCATCTTACTACAGTGGAAATATTAACTTCGTGCAAAGTCTAACTTTTGAGTTTGAATTTTTTTCCTTTGGCCATAATTTAAGAAACCGTGAATTGAATCCTCGATTTCCGTCTGTCATTAAAGATAAAATTTCTACATTAAAAAATGTTTTTAAAGTTTTTGTAGTCACCTCATTATTTGTAAGATATAAAGCTACTATCATGTGGAAGGATTTAGTTTTAAATTGAATTTTGACAGAGCTACAGAAGTTTAAAATCAGTAAAAATCCACAGATAAAAATCAGCCAAAATCATCAATTTGGGCCTAAACTTGACGGCCCCCTGTAACTTTGCGAGAATAATACAATACCAAAAACAAAATGCATTTTAGAATAACCCTATTAAAGGTAACTTTGCACACAAGTTTTGAAAGAAATCTATTTCTCAAAAAAAAGTGGTCATGAGGATCTTAGGGAGACTGCCTCTTAATTGAGGTCACCGAGTTGTTGTAATTTGTTTTGATGTTATTTGGCTAGCGATCAGATAGAAATTAATGGATCGTGTCTAAAACTCCACACGGGTACATACAGGTAACATACGAGCAACATACGGGTACATACGACTACATACGAGTACATACAGCTGGTGACATACCAGTACATACGAGTAACATACGAGTAACATACGACAACACACGGGTAACATACGACAACATACGAGTAACATACGACAACATACGGGTAAAACAAATTATTTTTCCCTTTTTTTCAATCTGAACATAATTAATAAAGCACGTCTATTTCTTCAAGAAATATATACTATCAAACTGAATGTCATATTGTCTGTACTAAACACTGTAACTAAGAATATACATGGTGCTTGTTGAGCATAGCACGTTTTTGTCTTGTTTTTTTACTAGCGTCAGTCAGTCAGGCCATCATTGTCTCCTTCTGGAACCCTAGTGCCTACCCTGGTCATATGGTTTGGAATTTTCTCTTCTGGTTCATGTATGCATGTGATTCACAACTCGATTGTATGACTCTTAGTTTTTGTATAAATACGCACTCACAAGCAGAAGGAAAGAGAACAACATCATCTCAGAGATCGATAGACGTACTAGTCATAGAGGTCTATATATTATTTTTTTCTGTGAAGTTTCTAGGGTTTTCACGGTGAATGTTTCTGAAGTGTTTTATAATTACGACGTTTCGACGATCCTTGGAATATGAGTCAGTGTTTGTACGAATCGAAGACCCAAGGATCGTCGAAACGTCGTAAAACACTTCAGAAACATTCACCGTGAAAACCCTAGACACTTCACAGAAATATGAACACACGGCGAACAGAAAGCTTCAGATCATTGATCTATATTTTATTTCTTCATTTTGTCTTTCGAATCCAGATTCAAATACTCCTGGAAACCTCGGTATCGATCGATGTCAAAGCCGTGGCCTTTTTGAATCAATTGATTTTATGAAGGTGATTGAAAAAAAAGTTTAGTATTTTATTGAAATAAATTTTTTTACCCGTATGTTGTCGTATGTTACTCGTATGTTGTCGTATGTTACCTGTGTGTTGTCGTATGTTACTCGTATGTGCTCGTATGTCACCAGCTGTATGTAGTCGTATACAGTCGTATGTACCCGCGTATGTTACTCGTATGTACCCGTGTGGATTTTTAGACACGATCGAAATGAATGTCATGCTTTGGAGTCGTATGACTGGGAAAACGACACAGTTACGCACGGTACAGTTGCGACAGGAATTTCTATAAACATGACGGTACTGACTATGGTCACGGGGTATGGCGAAGTACTCGCTCTATATGTTTTATTGTATGCCTATGGTGATCTCGTCCTGAAATGTTTGGATACTCGTATAATTAGTGCTATTCCGCTTATAGGTACTTATCAAACGGTATATGCTACGTAATGGCATAAACACTTTTGATATAAAGACTAAGAAATACCTTCATTTCTTGACTTTTGTACCGTGACTCCCAACAAAAACTCTTCTCAAGTCGAACAAAATTTCTTACAAAAATCGATTTCTTCATAGGTGTCCAATAATGATTTTTTTTTACAAATTTGATATGTTTGAAATAATTAGGTGCCCTTTCAAATAAGTTTTTTTAAAAATATAGGGTCCTGTGCAAAAATGAAGGTTTTTGTGCCGTTGAAGGCGTGAAAAAGGCGGGGAAAAAAACCTGTCAACCGGAAGGAGCGCCATATTGGAAAATGAAGACCACTTGGCATTGTGCATGGTATATCATATAGAACAGAGATTATCATTGGTTTGTACCAGCCAATGAAAATCATTGTTATTTCTATACGTAGAAACAAGTAATAACAATGATTTTTCAAATTTGTAAAAAAAAAAATACAGTTAAGAAAGGAAGGTATTTCTTTGTCTTTATATCAAAAGTGTTTATGCCATTTCGTAGCACGCATATACCATTGGCTATTATCAGTTTGTGCAAATGTAGTTTCTGCAGAAGTATTATCTTGCTATTTGTACATTTTGTTCTTATCACTTCCGGTGACGCTATTTTTGCCTCAAAAATTCGCAAATAGGCATCCATTCAACGCTGATTATCTCAAAAAGTATTCGGGACACCCTATTTTTCTTTTCATATTTGAAAATCAGCATTAAATTTCCGATTAAAAACAGATGCTATTTGAAAAAAGTTAAATATAAAATCCATAGTAGCCAGTCACCTTAAATTGATTATGGAAGAAGACTCCCCCTGTAACAACTGTTCAATGAAATAATATTGTCTTTATTATAAAAAGCCTTATGATGGCTAGCTTTGCTGCCATTTTGACGAGTCAGCATGCAAAACCTCGCATTTTAACAAGGATACAGTTAGAAATCGATGTCAAAGAATTCACGTTGAATTCATATTCTGATAGAACAATGAATTGCAAACGTTAGATACTACAAAAAGAATTTCATTCAAGTGTTAATCCAAAGAGAAAATTTTGAATCCAAAATGAGGTTAAGGCCTTAAGTCGTTCATTTGCCATATATTTTCTTTACGTTACAATCAGCTGGAAAGTTGCTGATCATGAATTAAAAAGAAAACGCACGATAACAACTTTGTACAAATACAGTTTTAAATGGTATCTAATTGGTAAAAATATAATTTGTGTGTCAAATAATCCAAAAGTTGAATTAAAAACTTGCTAGAAAGGCCAATTTTTGGCACTTTTAGTCATCATTCTACTCGATATGATATTGAAAAAAAATCCTCATGTTCCTTTCTGTTGTCTCATTTCCAGTTTTTTACGCCAATTATTTTTGCCGAGGTTCGTAAAACCCTTTATCAGTTCTGTGTACAAATTGTAATTTGTGACTAGCGAGGCACGAGATTGGCACAAATTGATATTTTGCCGGCACGGAGGCCTATATGAGTGCGTGCGTGTGTAGCGTCTGGTCCGGCCCTTGTGTATTCGAGTGTATAAATAGTTTGCTGATCGTGTATTAGTTGTTCTACGGTCAGCCTCGCAGATCTATTGATTACTTTGCTGCTAGTTTTTTCTTCACAAAAATATCTGTCTGTTAATATGTCTTTGTAAACCTTAAAACCCCAAAGGTTTCATCATAGCATTGGTTGGGGGCTCACGTTCCCTTTTTCCACAGTACTGTGGTTTTGGGTTTTCGTGACCGGCTATGATGTTTTAGGAGTAAGAATTATTTCTTCGTTCATTGCTGTAAAAGGTGTTGAAATAAATCACGGGCTTGGCTGACCAGAATCTGAATCAGAATCAGAATCTGAACTTTCCTTCGGGGCTGTTATTGCTTGCATTTCAAGGCCGCAGTGAAGACGGGTTGAGGCGGTGGACAGGTCATTTTGGTGATCAACTGGTATGATGGGTCTCTCTGAAAACCCACAACAAAGACGACACCTTAGCGTTCTCAAGTACTTTTGTCTAAAAGAGGGATTCGTGATGCCATACAGAATAGGATTAATGAAGGTGCTCGATCCGGCAAAGAAGCTATACACAAAATATGCTTCTCTCGGTAAAGACCATCTCAAACGTACTGCATCTATGATATCGACTATAAAGACTGGTAACCAACATATCATGAACATCACAACCACCAAAAATAGAGTTCTTGTTATGTTGATTTCTTGAGCACCGACACGAGAATTGGCCATGGAGTTGTTATGGTTTTTAATGA
This sequence comes from Telmatactis stephensoni, assembly GCA_029948255.1. Classification (NCBI taxonomy): domain Eukaryota; kingdom Metazoa; phylum Cnidaria; class Anthozoa; order Actiniaria; family Isophelliidae; genus Telmatactis; species Telmatactis stephensoni. The sequence continues at coordinate 18,338 of JALIZF010000842.1, forward strand.
CTTTGTATACTTTGTAATAGCAAAACGTTATGATAATTGCAGGAATTGCGACATAGAATGTCACCAACAAAGCCAGAAAAATGTTATCTTCAATATTCAAGTAGCAAATAAGTTTTCCTGGGTGGAAAACAAAGCTATAGCCAGAAGCAATGTATGAAACTGCGCCAATCATTGAGAGGATCCAAACGACAACTATATACACGACAGTTTTACGTTTAGTGAAGTAAAGACGATATTTCGTGGACTTGACTATACGAAAATAGCGGTTTAAAGCCATGAGCGTCAAGTTTAAAATCGAGGCACAAGCCATCATGAGCGCAAAATATCCATCAAGTTGGCAAATTCTGTCGTTGTACGGCCATTTAGAATAAATTAATACGCCTACCGTTAATGGAGAATTAAAAGCTCCTAAATAAAAATCTGCAATTGCCAAGGAAGCAATCAGGTAGTTGGAAACAAGTGTTCGTTGGCTGGCATTGCACATGATGATCTTCAAAGTCAAAGCATTTCCTACAAGAGTCAGGATATTAATAACTAACCATAGGATTAATTCTAACCACTTGATTGTAGATGTTCTTGATTTTAGGTCCTCTAAAAGTCGGTCGTAATCCTTGAACCAAGAAGTAAGATTGTCATCCATGATGTACAATGTGTTGTATTCAATCAGTGTATTTGTACTGCCCAACTGATTTTTAGTGTTTTAATTAATTTTGGATACGAAATTGAAATCATCTCCAATCTCTTCAAATTTCAGTCTTGAACCGGAACCTTTTCCCCTTCAAAATTCAGTTTCAATCAAACTTTTTCGCCTCTAATTTTTGCTTTTTTATAAACAAATTAGTATAAGTACGTCTTTTCTTCTTTCCTCGTGTATTAATAATTTAGTGATTGCAGAAACTCATAAGGGGGTTGAAACGTGTAACGACCGTACATTTCTTTAGTCCCATGCTCCGGAATATTCAAATCGCAATTTAATGAGCAAAAATATTCAACAACCATATTTGGAAAATGAAAACTTGGCCTAAAATATATTTTGTTATATACATGATTTGATCACTATATAAAGCAGCTGGAAAGTGAGCAACATGTAGATGAGGAAATTGTTCCGCTATTTTATAATATCATTACCAAATATGGTCATGAAACGCTTGTTTTGCTCATTTGAATATTCCGGAGCATGGTACCAAAGAAATGTATTGTTGTTACATGTTTCAACCCCCTTATGAGTTTCTGGTAATTGATCATATATAATATAATAAAAACTTTATTAAGGTCTCAATTCTTCCAGCTGGGCACAGGTGCCCTACTAATCGGGGAGACGGATCATATATTCATGACTTCCTCTTGTCTAAATATATATGCATATAGATATTTATTATGTGTGTGTGACTGATTTCAGCATCAATATTTACTTTGTATTTAACTAAATATTATTTCAACACAAACCCACCTCGATTAGCATAACTCATTATTTTCGGGCACGTATATCAAATGTACTTACGATTTATAACATTCGGAATGAAAACTTGAAATTGAAACTTGAAACTTGAAATCGTGACATTTTATTTTCCCCTGTCTCTCCCCTAAAATGCAACTTCAAGAAGCACTATACACTGAAAGTAATTTCCGGAGCTCCATACCTAAGAAAAAAATGGTACGTACCCCAAGGAGAATTGGCAGATCTTCCCATGAATTAGATCTTCCCATGAATTAGATCTTCCCATGAATTAGTTGTTCCATGAAGCTTTGCGCACAAATTACCGGTAGTGACCGGAAGTAAATATATTGGAATCAAGATAACTGATTCTGTGGTTGATTTATTTTTTAAAGGTTTGTTTTTGTGTTGTTGTTGTTGTTGTTGTTTGTTTTTGTTGTTGTTTTTTTGGTAAAAAATAGACAAGAAAATTATTAGAAAACGTTCTCTAATACGTGTTTTCCATTTCAGAGAACTATACTGAAAACATCGTGATCTGAAAGATCAGATCTAGACCAGACAGTCTTCTTCTTTAGTGGGGCTAAAATCGTCTTAAAATGCAACCAAACCATCAAAAAAAACACAAAGAATGCAATAAAACACTAAAATACAGGTAAAGGATGTAATGATTTATTTTATTTCAGATAAATTTTACGAACTCGTATACATTCTCTATATTTGAATATATCGATCAAAGATTGGGCTACCTGCGATTGAATTGGTTATGGAAGAAGATGCAAGAACTGTTCAATGAAACAATATTGTCTTTATTATAATTTCTCGTTGGATCTTTGAACTGTTTACTAGACCCTCAGTTAAAGGAGACTAGAATCTTGGAAAACCTCGTCCATCTTGAGAAGCAAAATATGTTTCGGTTTCTGTATTTTTTGTTTGTTTGTTTGTTTGTTTTGTTTTGTTTTTTTAGGCAAGTTCTTAAGCCTTGTCTACTGGTTTTCGTCCTCTAATTCCTTGTATTTGATTTAATTTCCAGGTAGACCTTGATTGTTGTTTTCTCTTATATTTTCAAGTGGCAATGACTGCGGTGTGTTTGCATTGTGAAGATTAGGTTCTACCTGTGCTCCTGAACACCATGCTTCGCACCCAAGCGTCTTAAAATACTCTTTTCTGAAGATTGGGTTCATAATGCCGTAAAGAATAGGATTGATCGAGGTGCTTGAAACTGCAAAGAAAGTATAGGCGACGTAGGCTTCTCTTGGTAAAGACCACCTTAGATGTATCACATCGATGAAATCTACTACTGAGATAGGAAACCAGCACACCATGAACATCACAACAACGACAAACAACGTCCTTGTTACGTTGATTTCTTGAGCACTTAGACTTGAGTTGGCCATGGAATTGTTATGATTTTTGATTACTTTATGTATGTTATAATAGCAAAAGGTAATAATCATAGCAGGTATAGTGTTGAAAAATGCTACTATTAAAGCCAAGAATACATAATCATCTATGTTTAGATAACAAAAGAATTTTCCGGGGTGAAAAACGAATTTGTTACCAGTAAAAATATACGATACTGAAGCTAGAAAACAAACTGCCCAAATACCAACTATATAGAGAACAGTTCGACGTGTAGTGAAGTAAGTACGGTATTTTGCTCTCTTGACAATTCCGAAATAACGGTTTAGAGCCATGAGAGTTAAGTTTAGCACTGAGGCACAAGCAAAAGTAAGTGCAATAACTCCTTGATACTGGCAAGTCGCTTCGTTGTAAGGCCATTTGGATGCTATCAAGACACCCAAACACAACGGACTACTAATAGTTCCCATTCCAAAATCTGCAATTGCCAAAGAAGCGATCAAGTAGTTGAAGACTACGGTTCGTTGGGTGGCATTACACATTATAATTTTCAAAGTAAGCCCATTGCCAAAAATAGTCAGGATCTCGAGGATTATCCAAATAGCAGATTCCACCCACACAGTGGAAGTTTTTCTCGACTCTAGGTCCTCCAAAAGTCTGCTGTAATCCTTCTCCCAAGTAGTTAAATTGCCATTCATGATGCGCTCTATATGATTCAATTTTGTGGTGTTGTTAGCTGTACTTGTGTCAAGATGTACTATGTGTTTAAGATTGTCTCTTAGCAACTTATATACAAAAACACAAAAAACATGCTGAACTGCCTGGTGATCCAATAAGAATACAGGACCGGAATTGCCACTTTTTCTTCAAATATTTGCTCAAATTATCAATTTGAACAATTGTGTGACAACACAATACTGCAAACATGAGCTCATTTCCTTTTCATTTTAATATAAACATATATGCATATATCGATGTGCACCTGCTTGGTTTACGGCAGGCATGTTTAGAAATAAGTAGCCAGGCATTGACTTCCCACACTATCCCCTGAACCAGAAAATCAACATTTAAGAATAAAAGGTGCATCCAGTTTCTGAATTAAACTCTCCTCTACTCTTGGTTTGAAAAACATGGGAAATTGATTATGTTTTGTTTATCTATATTTATGTTTTGTTTGAAAATAACTAATCTGTGTATTCATGGTCCCGACTCCTCCTAGTTACCGTTGCTATGTTCCACAAGCTCAACGAATTTGCTAGAATAGCTCAGAATTTCGAACTCTGGCTGAAAATTAATCATAAATTGTTTTAAGTGTTAATCGTCTTGTGAAAATAAAAGAAAATAGCCTCGTTATCCTTGTAGTAGAGTACAAACACTAAAAGTGTGCAATACTTTACACTATTTAGTACTAATTAAATAGCAGTAATTAAACAATAGAAAACAAAAGAATTTGCATAATTTAGCACTATTTAGTACTATTTATGTTGCACACTTTTAGTAGTTTGTACCCTACTCTACAAAACAGATACTGAGTATTTGTTTGTGGGACAAAATTTTAATTCCAGTGGGAAAACCTGCTACAACGATGAATTGAGTATACATAAGACGTCTGCCGTTTAGATCCACGAAGTATGTCATAGATCGTGTTGTAACTAAATGAACCAGACAGGGATATTTTCGCCCTGTAAGACGTTGAGTTAACGGCTGTCCTTTTTTCAGAAAAATACCATTCTCACTGTTCTAGGACTTCTGAAATATCTATATATTGTTTTTTTATTTCCGGGCACACTAGCTTAACACTACATGGCAAGTCGAGTTTGACCAACACGTAAAGCAAACACTTTTACACCAAGCACATTTACAATTACAATATTTTTTATTTACTAAGTGGTAAATAAATTTCGCATGAATATGAAAAGTGGCCTGAAAATTAAAACTACTTAACTTAAAACCGACAGTACCTGACACAGTCATAGCAAATGTTCACATTCAGCAATGAAAAAAAAGTAATATTACTGATTCCATTTTGAACCCATTGATAACGAAAGATGAAATTAAAACCCCGAGAAAGGAAAACAATTACAATTTTAATGTTCTATATATCTTCAGCTTTGAGTCCAGTAAGCATTTAGATGATGGTGTGTAATTCAAATAGTAATCACAGACTCATCCATGAACACTTTAGCCGTTGTTGTAACTGGTTATAGCTGAACCCTGAATGGTCTTTTCCTTAATTTTCCAGTTAAATTCGTAGGATGTTACCAGATGGCTTTCGGGCTCAGGTGAAACTGCAGATGAAAACTGAATACCTAGTGAGCTCTGATTGGCTGTTGAATACGTACAGCTGAATATTTATTTAGCCCAATTAAATAAGGTTTGGAAATGACGTATTGCACCATAAAGAACCTTCTAGAAGCAGATTTGTTATTGTTCTAAATTATTGGTCGTTGTTTGGCAAAGAAGCCGATTCGGACGTTAGAAAATGTGTATCTATAAATACATACATACATACATGATTGAGAGACTCCCTCAACAGGGCTTTTCAGCTCAATTTACAAATCCTAACTAATTAAATCATTTAAATCAAACATAAATGGATTAAGAATCCCAACTGGGAAGGAGGCAAACCAGTTGGCTATATTACAAGCATGGCCGAGAAACTGAATTTGAACTAATCGAAATCGGAACAAATTCAGTCTCAGCTAGTGGCCAGAGCGGGAATCGAACCTAGGACCGCCAGATTGCGAGACGAACGCTCTCACCACTCGGCCATGCTGCCTCCTTCTATATTTCTAACAGCAAGTTCTTCGTAAAGCTAGTGCTTCCAAAAAACAATAATTGAAACTAATTAACGGCTTCTGGGCTATTATACACCAATAACAGGACTGGAGAGAAATGTATTTGTTTTTATTAAAATAATAAAACTCTTCGGCACTTTCAAAAATGGAAGACAAAATAGGAGCATCTCCTAGGGAAATAATAACTAAAAACAGGAATCCTTGATAGAGTCGCATTAATTGGCGTCGAACCTTGGCACATGGCCATGCATAATTTTTCGCATTTGTCATATTTTTTTGTCTTTATTCTTTGTCCTAGCTTGTATTGAGTTGAACGGAAGTCTTCAAAAAATATCCAGTTAGCACAGCCAGTTAAGGCAGATCAAATGAGCAAAATACTGATCTTTATTCATTGCCTTCCATTTGCTTTCAAATGTTCTTTTGAGTTTTTAAAATTAAAAATGCTGCTAAATAAACAAAAAATTTACATACAGACTAGCCTTTGCAATTGAGTACGCAGTCCGCTATTGATTTTGTCTAGTCAAAGTTTTATACTTTCCCTTTGCCTTACAAGCTCGTTGGATATTTTCATTTAAATCGATTAAAATGTTCTGATACATTTCTCGCAGTCTTTGAGTTTTGTTCACTTGTAGGGACTACTCCAACTATTCGTGGTCTCCAAGAACACCCCAAACATTTTAGATACTCTTTTCTAAACGCCGGGTTCATAACTCCATAGAGTATAGGATTAATTGAGCTGCTTGAAGCTGCAAAGAAGCTGTACGCTACATAAGCTTCTCTTGGTAAAGAACTCCTCAAATGTATCACATCTATAACGTCCATTATAAAGATTGGAAGCCAACATACCATGAACATCACAACAATTAAAAATAGGGTCCTCGTGATGTTGATTTCTTGAGCACTTACATTGTGTGAGGAAGTTCCCCAGTTCGACATAGATTTGTTATGGTTTTCAATCACTTTATACACTTTGAAGTAACAAAAGGCTATAACCATTGCAGGGAATGCAATATAAAATGTAACCACCAAGGCTAGAAAAATATAATCTTTAATACTCAAATAGCAAAAGAATTTTCCTGGATGGAAAACGAATCTGTGCCCGGATGGAATATACGAAATTGATCCGATGAGGGAGAGAACCCAAACACTGACGATGTAGAAAACAGTTCTTCGTTTAGAGAAATAAGAACGATATTTTGTGGTCTTAACTATTCGAAAATAACGATTAAGCGCCATAAGTGTTAGGTTTCCAACTGAAGCACAAGCGAACGTGAGAGCGGCAATTCCATGAAACTGACAAGCACCTTCTGAAAACGGCCACTTGGAAGAAGCTAATACACCAAGACATAATATACCACCGAAGATTCCAAGCCCGATATCCGACAAAGCCAAAGAAGCTATTAAAAAGTTTGGAATCGTTCGAAGACTTGGATTACCAAAGATTATTTTCAGAGTTATGGTATTGCCAGTAAATATGAGAAGCTCAATAGTTGTCCATGCTATGCACTCTATCCAAATAGTTCCATTTGTCCTTGATTGTAGGAGCAGGGACAATTTCTCAATTTCATTTGCAGAAGATATATTTTCGGTCATGTCATGTTTTAGTGTTTTACTTAATAGCAGAGGTTTTCAGATAGTAGTGCGGGAAAAACATTAAGTTGTTTGTCTTCACCTGTTGTAAGGTAGAATTCGTTGGCATGACCGACTGCAGCATATTCATTTTATCCTTGTGTGCAGTTAGCTTGTAAAGTAAGCTAATTGAAAATTCTCAGAATAATTAACTTTTGACAGAATGATATTTGGTGTTTGTTGAACGCCTTGTTTTAACTGCACAATTTCTTTCTACCTGATCAATGTGACAGTGGCAATGTCATTATGAAAATGGAATTTATAAACAGTGCAAATAATTCAGTTGTCAATTAATCGAAACTTGAATTCAATCCATCCGGTCAATAATGGCTGAATCCACACGTTTCTTCGCCAAAGATTAGTGTAATTTCGTCTCCATTGTATTGAATTGAATAGTCAGAGGTGGCTAATTATATTTTTCTCGCTCAACGAAATTAGTTTATTTTTTGTTTATGCAATCTCACTCCAAAAACAGGTGCTGCAATTTGCAGAACTGAGAAATGCACTCTCATAATTCAAACAATTGATCATCTTGTTAAAAAAATCATCTGTTAGTTGCGGTTGTTGTTACTACTTTCTTGTTTAGTTAAAATGTTTTCTAATTAATCTTTTTTTGAAGGAAAGCATTTAGATCAAATGGTATGCTGATTCTGAGAGTTTTAATTATCCAGTATTTTCATTGTCCAGTATTTTCATATAACACAAAGCCCTAGGGCAAACTATTTGACTTAACGTTGAAACTTGAAAACATCTTCTGTCTTCCCGTAACAGTAAAAAGGAAAAAATAAATATCCGTCTGCTAGCTAACGTGTCAAAATTATCAAATTACGAATACACTTGGAGCGACACATACAAACGGTTGTTAACAGGTCACCAGCTTGGTGTTTGACGAGTCGGATCTTTATGTGAGTAGTATATAGCCCCCTTTTTTCGCATGATGCTTCGTCAGTCATAGAATGTTACAATGGAAATAAAGACGCTATTGAACCTACAATCTCAAATTGCATCATAAATATCCCTTTTTGGAAGTAAATGACAAATGTAAGAGTATGCATTGAGGATCATGAGAGTTAATTAAATGGAGAGAAACAGTTTGAATATCAATTTTGTGTAAAGTTTCTTCGAGTTGGAAATGACTCATTAAAACCAAGCGGCAGACTGGGCTGAACCCTTAAATTTCTGAATACCGACCAAGGTCAGACGTTCTCTAACCACTGAACCGCTGGATCTCCTGTGGGGAGCAAGATCGTGTGTTTTAGTACTCAGACAGATATTTGGATATCATTTTAATGGTAAGCTGGTACACTGTAAAAACAGTTTGGTTAAAACAACCAAAAATAATTGGTTGTTTAAATGCATCCCAGGTAACCAAAATATATTTGGTAGAATTAACCAAAAAGTCTTTGGGTTGTTTCGACCATTATTTTGGGGGTTATTTCTACCATTAGCAATTGGTTACATCTACCAATTCAATTGGTTCTTATAACTAAATGTTTTGGTAAATATGACCAAATTTTTTGGTAAAATGAATGCATCCCAGGTAACCAAAAACTATTGGTTAGCAACCAATAATTTAACCAATTAAATTTTAGTTAAAATGATATTGGTAAATTTAACCAAATTTCCATTGGTACAAAATATCACTTCAATAACTCCTTCAATCAGTATCAAAGCAAAACATGTTTTATTACACAAATATATTTTTCCCTTCTTACAATGGTTTGTGCATCATGATGCAGGAATGTATAAAAATAAATAAAAATATAAATGCAAAAATCAACAATATGATCATGAACATCTAAAACTTACATATAATAGGCATTATGCACTAACAGGTCACGTGACCCTATCCCCCTAAATCAAGCAGCACTGTCAAAATGAACTCCAAAAATAGAAAGAGCACCTCAATATTAGTTTAAATTAATGTAAAGTTTCAGTTTATAAGATGAATGAGAAAAAATGACAGCAAATTTAAGGTGAGATATTTTCTTAAGATTCCTTCGGGAAAACGCGTTGGATGGCACAAGCTTGCCATCCAGAGCATTTTTCAAAATGAATCTTAAGAAATTAAAATCCCCAATCTTAAATTCATTGTCATTTGTCCTGTATCACATCTTATGAGCTGAAACTTTGCTATTTTACTAATATTGAGATGCTCTTTCCATTTCTGGAGTTCATTTTTACGGTGCTGCTTGATTTATGGAAGATAGGGTCACATGACCTGTTAGAGCATATCGCCTATTTCACAAATTTTTACCAAATTTGAATCACAATAAAATGTTTCATTTAAATTCAACTTTGACTTAAATTTCATTCTAAAAATTGCACAATGAAGCAGGTTAAAAATGTTGACAAAGTGATAACACTTGATAGCTAGCACTTAATTATAAAAAACAAAAGAAACAATATTATAATTCTTTGTTTTCACCTACTTTATCAAAAAATTTCCAGAACCTCCTAGGGTATATAAGCAACATACTTCAGGCTTCATGTGGAAAGAAGTCTTGGTGTAGTACTACTTGTAACAACTTCGTCAAAACTCTCATCAGCCTACAATTAAATAATATAGCCATAAATGACCTTATTTTTCATTATCATAAGGAAATAAGAACTGATGTGGGATTCTATTGCATAAATTCAAATAGTTTGATTGCCTGAATTATTTGTGACAAACAAGTACTTTTAGAAGTCTATATAGGTTAATTAACAATGAAATGTGCAGTGCAAATTGTGGAGTGCAGACAGTTTTGTGAAGACAGTGTGTAATTATTATCATCCTTGGGAACCCAGGAGTAATATTCTGTCACACATTTCTCACTCTCAGAAAATTTTTCTGGGACTGAGAAATGAATGACAGAATATTACTTCTGGGTTCCCAAAGATGTGCAATTATTAGACTTTGCACACTGTCTTCAGAAAACTGTCTTTGCACTCTACATTATTTTTATTGACAATAATTGATTTAGAGACAAAATGAATTTAATATGATCATCAAATGTTATGCCAAAAGACTTTAATTGACTCTTCATTAGCTGCACCTCTGTAAAATTGATAAACTCTGGCAAAGCTTCAAAAAAATATTTAATTTACATTGTTAAGTACCTTTGCAAAGCCTAAGCAACATAAATGCCTATTAGGACAACTAGGGATCTGAAATGACTATGTCCATTTCACCATGAACATTGACTAAATCGAAATATTGCGGCAAGTTTGAAAAACTATTGTTCTGGACTGACTAGCCTCGTGTTCATGTGGAAACACAAAAGGGTTTTCCATGAATGAGAGGCTAGTCAGTATAAATCAATAGTTATTTAAATTTGCGGCCATATTTCGATTGGGTGTATAGTTCCTTCACTCCAAGTCTTATCATATCAACTTTGATATTTATTAAGCATTCTAATTAATTCATCAATCTATTTTGGCATCACTGTGCATGAGTAAGTACTTTGTGTTACCCATCACCAAAAAGTCTGGACATTATGAATGAATTGTCAAAAGTATAAATTTTTACCATAGTTCATTGACTTGAAAAAGAAAATTTGCAGCTTTTATGTTTATATTTAAGTTGGTGTTAATTCTTATTTTAAAAAAGTCTTTACACCATTCATTTTTAAAATAAGTTTGAAAACAATTCAAGCCTGAATAAACTGTGGTAAGATTTGTATGACAATTCATTGATAATGTCTACACTTGCATGTCCAAACTGTTTGGCCACAGTAACATTCAAACATTTACCCATGGGCATATTAGCACATATATATTTATTGTGACTGCAGTAAAGTAAATGATGATAAACTTATTTGGTTAATCAAACTTGGTCTAAAACTTCAAACCAATTTGGTGTAAGGTACCTTATATTTTCTATTGTCAGTAGTGTTTAGCAAAACATACTGACACGTGTAATCATTTGAAAATGACTAATAAGCAATAACTCCACACATATTTTTGTGATTTTAAATGTATATAATTTCAGAGGTTAATTAATAAGCTTTAACATTTATAATTACAACTCAATGTGCAGGCTACGCGTGGTTAATATCCGAGCTGATTTACTCGAAAGAACAATCATATTCCTGTCACAGTGAAAACAAAACATGGCTATCCTAAAAGGATTCTCCTTTATGACCTTCCTGCCTATAAGAAGGTTTAAAAGTTGACTTTTTGTAGAGTAAATATTACTTATCATTTCAACTTACCAGCGAAGTTCGGCGTCCTTTCCTTCAGAGTAGAATAACTGACTATTTCTAGTCTGATGAAGCTTGTTCTTCTTTCGAACCATGTATTAAAACTTTCTCAATCTTTCTCCGACAATTTGAGATTAATGTAGGCTATATTTTAAGCTCAAAATAAAGGTTTTTGTAGGAATATTCGCTCTCTAACCTCCTTGTACTTTGAACGTTATAAACTCAAAATGACCGCGCAACGACATTCAAATTACCCACGTGATTAAATACCGTGTTTTCATTGGTTTATTGTGAAAAATGCACGGGATTCCTGTGTGTTGACCGCTGACTTGACTTAACGCTGGCCAATAATTCATTCGAAGAGAAAAGATGTTGTATTTCGATGTTGTTGGATGTTTTTCTTTTGTTATTGGATCTAAAAACTGCTAAAAGGACACAATGAAACAAGATAAAAGAAAGTTACGTACGACAAAGGGTTTATTCACAGGTTTTTCTCGATGTAGACGTCTGTAATCGATTGTGAGGAGGATTTAGAGGGCTTTTTACATTTTTGTACTTGTATAGTTACTGTACTGTAGTACAATCAGTATTGTTTTATTCGACCTGAAACTCCTTTTATTTATTGGATTTTATTTGAAATTTTACCAAATGAAATGGTCATTTTAACCAAAAATAAATTGGTCAGTTATAAGTGCTGGATTTGTTTTTAGCTTTACCAAATATAATGGTTGTTTCGACCAAAAACAAATTGGTAATATTGTCGCTACCAAAACTGTTTTGGTTAAAACAACCAAATTGTTTTGGTTGCAACCAATTAAATTGGTAGTTTCAACCAAACAGTTTTTACAGTGTAGACTGTAATACAGCGGATCGTTTTTAAGAAAGCTACAAATTAACTGTTAATTAGGATCGTTAGGTCTTGGCTAAACTAGGAAACATGTTCTAGAATTATTCACTTCTTTCACATGCCGCATAATGCTTTTTGTTTTGGGGGGCCAAGTATCATTATGCAAAACAAACAAAATGGCATTGATGACGAAGCAGTATAAAATCGTATAGAAAAACCAAAACCCCAAACTCAAAACAAGTCTACAAACCTCTTACAGATAATTTTGAGAAGTTTTATTTTTAAAAAAACGTCAATCTAAATGCTAGCTCAGTGCCCCCAAGGCGCAAGGCATTATTGACGAACGCTCACTGTGATAAACCTCAGAACATAAATGTTCATTCTACATGTATGAGTATGTGAAAAGGACGGCGCGATTTTTTTTGAATTTATTTTTGGCTGTTGGACTTTCGTCTCGCGAATTAAACATTAGCGTTTCAATAAGGGATGAATGAAAATTTGTAACACCGTAAAAAGGGAGATAACTTATTGATGTTTCGAACCTTTCACGGGGTAAAAGAGGATATTTTACTATGATGAAGGGCTAAGGCTTGAAACGTCAGTAAGTTATCTCTCTTTTTAACGGTGTTACAGATTCCATTCATCCCTTGTTGCATTTTATATACCCATGCAGCCAAAACTAGTTCACTCCCTAGTCTCCATTAGCGTTTTAGCTCAGTGATTTGATAAACCATACATGTTTTATTCAACAGGGATTTATGTAAAGAACGCGAGGGCGTGTTATAATAGCGTTAAGATCACTGCTAGTGATCGATTGGAGGTCTTCGATTTGCCTGATTGCTTATGAATTATTAATGTTTTAGAATATTATATCCACAGCAACATGAGTGATACTGAATAAGAAATTACTGACTTGATTATGGATTTATTTTCTTTCAACTTACTATAGTTAAATTCTTTCACAGTTAAAGCCACTTACTGCCAAAGAAAAGCAGCTCTAATTTTCGGTACCAGGCCACGACTCATGAAAGCTTTGACAACCGTTCCTGATGCTTTAAAAATGAGAGATCGTCAGTGCTAGAAAAAAGCTTTGCGGCGACTCACGTCTTTTACGGCTAGCGGTTAATGTTTTCCTACAACCCCACTGAGACCCTCTTGTGACATCAACTAGTTTAGTGAAATAATGATCATGAGTAATCAGCCTTGTAGCTAGCAAATTGGGTCTAATTTGAATGACAGGTGTTTCTGCTATAACACTGTTCAACAATGATATCTTTATGCTGAGGTTCAAAATGCTTGCATAAGCACGTCTTTGTAGCAGTAGGTATTCACACGCATTCTTCATTAAAAAGCCCTAATTTACACTGCGGACTCCACTGGAGCTGTTTTGTAATGACGTTTTTACACCATTTATAACTAAGCTCGCTTGAGATGCCGTCCTAACTTTCGCAGGGTCCTAGCTGCTTCCACAATGACTCGCTTCTTCAATCGAGTTTGGCAGTTTTTGACTTTCACTCAAGGCATCTTGATTTATGGAGTAGTGGGTAAGTCCTGCTGTTGATATTTTAGTTTGCTTTTCAACTCCATGATAATTTCTTCATTGGATATTCAATAAAACTGAACATTGTCCTCTCTAAGAAAACTCCGGTTTTAAAGGGCTCGGCCCAATCGAGCCAGTATTAATGAAATACAAAAAGGGCAAAGTTTCAATTTCCTGTCTTGCCCGATTTGCTTGTTTCGCGTATACGACTTTTTAATTTGGACTGATTGATTAAATTTATTTTTGGAGGATTTGTAGTTTTATAATAGGGAGTAACCAAATTTTTGTCAGGCCGATAGGAATTTTAAAGTACGTTAGTTTGTTTCATGTTTTTAACTAAACTCTTACTATACATCACAAATGACTCGCGATCACTTCAAATACTGAAATCTTCTTTTGGGTATCAAGATAACAATGCTATCATCCTCAACAGTCGTGGTGGCTTTTACGGGGTTAATGATTATTTTGGCTTTTTTTATACGGTAACGATATTAATTTCTTCCTGTTTCGGTTTTAATCTAATATATTTTCACGGTATTTGAAGGATCAAAAATAATTCCTACTGTTAAATAACACATTTTAAGTCTTAAAACTCTTCTTAGTTTTTACCGCACAAGGTCCAGCCAAAGCTCTATTTTTGTGTACGAAGTCACAAAATATAAGACTCATAAAAGCCTTGACGCGGCAGTTGTTATTGGTACTTTTAAAATGAACATAGTTGGGAAACCATTTTTTACGGTTAACGGTTAATTCTTTAATTTTGTGAAATTAAGACCGATCCCGAACACAAAAAGGAGACTATAATGAACTATAGTTTGGGCTGCACCGGTGTATAAAATACAACAAGGAATGAATGGAAACTTGTAACACCGTAAAAAAGGAGATAATATAACTTACTGACGTTTCGAGCCTCAGTTCTTCGAGGGTAAAAAAAAGGTCCACATCGATCCAGATTTCATCTTTAATTTGTCCGTACAAACGTGTTGATTAATTTGAGGGTTGACAACGTAAATATCAGTATGTGCCCAAGTGAATAAGCGATGCCCTGCTTTGTCACGATTTATAATTAATTTCTATCCTCTAAATTGAAAAAAAAAAAATCATTTATTAAAAAAATCGGTTTATAAATATACTTTGAAATTAGATAGCGTTGCAATTTTCTTACCAAAAATATATCTGCTAAGCAACTTTTTCTCGAGATTCAATCAATATCATCAAATTTATCTCGGTGTGATATTTATGACCTTAATTACCTGCGTTTTTCAAATTATATCTCAGTGTGATATTTATATTTTCAAATTGGTTGATTGGTTGATTGATTGGTTAGTTGGTTGGTTGATTGATTGGTTAGTTGGTTGGTTAATTGATTGATTAGTTGATTGATTAGTTAGTTAATTTAAATTGTTGAATGGAGTTCTCTTGTTTTTGCACGACGGCTAAAAGTTTGAGAAGAGGCTGAATTTTACCTCTCGTTTCTTTTTATACTATGATGTCAGATTCTCTAGCCCGTCACGTGTCTAGCTAAGAACGAGGCTAGCGCCCTCGTGCCCTCGGGATGCCCCTAAGGAAATTAAGGTATCTAATCGCAGCATAAATGTCAATTTCAATCTCTCATAATTGTTGTTTTCTTCAAATTGGTTGATTGATTGATTGATCGGTTAGTACAGTTGCTTGGTTGGTTGGTTGGTTGGTTGGTTGGTTGGTTGGTTGGTTGGTTGGTTGGTTGGTTGGTTGGTCGGTGGTTGGTTGGTTGGTTGGTTGGTTGATTTGTCGGTCGGTTAGTTGCTTTGCTACGGTTAAGCCTTCCGTCCACTAGCTCTAAAACGTTCGGCGGTTTCCATTTGTCTAAGAAAATGTCATTTTGGTTTGGATGGCGAAAACGGAGAAACAAACAAATGTTGAAATTTATCCGGAGTAGTATCGACGTAGCCTTAAGATTATCTATATGCCTATGTTGACCAGGTGTAAATTTCTCCTTCTTGTATTTGTTTATTAGTTGTTTTTTTTTTTCAGCAAATGACAGCATATGTAACAAACAAATGGATTTTAGAGTCACTCTAAACGGCCAAGCTCTTGTTAATCATACTTTTAAAACCGTAACAGCTTTTGACGATCTCAATTGTCAAACAATGTGCTTCATGGAAGATCGCTGTATCTCATACACCTTTGATAAATCGATCAGAAAATGTAATCTCAGTGACTCGGATCACATCATGCACCCTGAAGACTTGGTGGAAATACCCAATGCAATCTACAGGAGTGCTGAGGTATGAGAACTTAACCAGATACTGAGGTGACGTTGCAATTGAATAAAGAATGAAATTGTACTAATTGTTGACATTCGTGTTACTGATTCTCTTGCAGAACAATTGCAACTGCAAAGTTAAAAACATGACATGCAAAGTCAACTTTGTTGACAATACACAACAATGTTTGTGTAAACCTGGGTTTACTGGAGCAAAATGTGAAATAGGTACGTTTTCTAGTCACGTCCAATCTAAAATGTAACTCAAACTCAAATACGTATTTGTTTTAAAATGAGAATTACTTAATTTGTCAATAGACATCAATGAGTGTACATCCAATCCTTGCCAGAATAACCCTGTGAAGTGCCTTGATAAAGTCAACGACTACCAGTGCATATGTGCTGCAGGATTTGAAGGGAAAAGCTGCCAAACAAGTAAGTAATAATGCAAAGCATGGCATTTAATTGCGTTATTACCTATAAGTGAATCTTAATTAGCTTTAATTTTGCAATTAAACCATCATCTGTTTACAAAGAAGAGGGAGCATTAAGAAGAAACATTGTTAGATAGAGTGATCATAAATGTATGTGGGGGGTGGGGGTGGGGGACGGATGTCTTCTTTATTAATTGTACCACCATAATGAATATTGTTTTCGCTTTATCAGACATTAATGAGTGTGCAAGTAACCCTTGTCAAAATGGCGGGACGTGTGTGGATAAAGCCAACAACTATACCTGCAACTGCACCGCTAATTATTCTGGCGCAAACTGTGAGAAAGGTGTGTATATTATGTGTATATCATGTGTATATTATATTCATGTCTGTCTGTCTGCCTGCCTGTCTGTCGCAATGTTGGTAAGTGCGTCTGTCTAGTCGCATGGTACTAAACAAATACAAGCCATCCGTATGATTTTTTAAAATCGTTTTGGAAGTCTCACATTCCATGAGACCAAATGATGGAGGGCAAATTCATTATCTTTAATTTAGCTGGGTAATTCCTAGTATTCCTGCCGGTAGCACTTGCTAATTGTTACATCTTGAAACATAGTTTTTACTTAGATTTCGTATGACTTTGAAAAACTACGGCACGGTCACGGCACGGCACGGCCATGGCACGGAACCTCGCCTGCTGATGTCTTGGCAAATTTGTAAAGAAATCAGCATGCGAGGTTCCGTGTCGTGGCCTTGCCGTGCCGTGACCGTGCCGTAGTTTTTCAAAGTCATACGAAATCCACTCTATAATTTATTGTATACTTTCCCAGGATGGATGCAAGTCAATAACGCGGGTACTCCTGTGTGTTATGGTGCTAAAGATGACAGCTATGGCAAGTTCGTCATCCCATCGGCCTGTAATATCACACACTTTAAACTAGTGTATGTCTCTGGGCCTGGGGTTTCTTGGATGATCGGCTCTACGCCCACATACTGGGGATCAGGATCATCTCTCCTGGTTTTTATTACCGATAGCAGTAAAAACAGAATCTGTCCCTCCCTCTCGACTAACATTGGTCAGTATAAGGATTACTCACTTCCAGAAATAACCAATATGGACCCTCAGCTTACCTTTCCAGAGCTATCTCCACATTTATCTGTACCAGCAGGCAAGGAATTTCAAGTCTGGTTCGGTCAAGATTTGTTTGACGTCAGTGAGTCCAATAATGAAGGCCACACCTGTTTAAACGTGTGGATACTGAAGTACTGACAGTGGAATCCTGCTATATGTCACTGGAAAACTTGACTGAGTAGTATGTACCGTACGACCCTTCTAGTGCACAAGTGCGCAGTTTGCAACCCAGCTAGACCACCCCTCTCCCTTTAGTTAAGAGGATTAGTGCGCAACTCACCACCCCTCCCCATCTAGTGGATAATAGAATTAGTGCGCAATAATTCATAATCATTTGGGACCACAGTAATTGGCGTCGCTGTTGTGGCTTCCCTGCCTTGTAATGTATGTCATTGTATTGTTTATTTTTGTATGGCGAAGTTAATAAATTAAATTTAAATTAAATTAAATCATTCATAACGCACTAATCCTCCGAACTAAGGAGGAGTTAAGTTGCCCACTAATTCATTATCATTTGCATACTCCTCCAAGTAATATAAATCACAATCATAAAGTGCTTGCCCGCTAATTGTATTATCCACCAGATGGGGAGGGGTGGTGAGTTGCGCACTAATTAATCCTCTTAATTAAAGGGGGAGGGGTGGTCTAGGTGGGTTGCGCACTGCGCACTTGCGCACTTGCGCACTAAAAGGGTCGTGCAGTGCTTAGCATACTACTACTATGTAACAGTCCAATTTTCCAGTGTGTTCAACCCCTAATCAAACTACCTTCAGTTTAAAAATGACAGAAGAGTACCGACTCCTTTGTAGATAAGTATATGTAGACAGTAACAATCAAGATATTACTATTTTAGTTGTCACAAAAGTACTTACACCTGCACTCGGCCATATATTTGCCTTCTTACCAACTGAACACGATAGGCTCTGCCTAATTATACTGGCTAAGGGGCCAGCAAAGATCACCAGCTGTTTCCAAAGACCACGGGAAACTGTTTCTCTCGTACGTTGTAAAAATACAAAATACAGGTTTTCATGTTGTACATAGCGCCAGCTATGCTGCTGAAATTAACAAACATTTCACCACAGCTTTTCGTCCACCTAATGTCAGCGGAAAAAAATTATCGTATTTCCATACCGTCTGGGCACTGATACTCAGATCTCGTTCTTTCCCATGGACAGCTTGATCTAGCAACAGCCAGTTACCTCTA
Organism: Telmatactis stephensoni; assembly: GCA_029948255.1. Lineage (NCBI taxonomy): Eukaryota > Metazoa > Cnidaria > Anthozoa > Actiniaria > Isophelliidae > Telmatactis > Telmatactis stephensoni. The sequence goes on from JALIZF010000842.1 coordinate 37,148, forward strand.
TGTTGATGCTGATCTTTGTGTCTGCAATGTCCAGTCTCTTTGATTCTAGTTCATTTTAGAAGTAAGAGCGGCCGCGCGGTTAAAAGCGTTAGTCTGTCACCTCTGTGGTTCTGGGGTGTGAATCACATGTGGCTTGATTTATTAGTTTGTTCTCTCCTTTGCCTTTCCTTACTCAGTAAACAGACGAACTAGTGAGGTGAGAGTTGTGTGCATTACAAGTGGTAGTTTGTGCGTGAGAGTTCAGTGTCCCACAATTAGTGCGCAAGCGCTCGAAGACATTGGACACTTAATTGGCTTTTTTGGGGAGGGGAGGGGAGGGATTGATCTTAGTCGCAATGGCCTTCTTAGGGCTTCCATTTTTAGCTTACCTCTCTCCTTCCTGTTACCCATTTGTCCGAGTATTCCCCGCCCCCAAGGGAGCAGGCCGTTACGGTTAATTAATTATTTTAAACTTATTTATTACACATTGTACATTCATATTTGAATAGTCAAAATAATTTCAAATGCAAATGAGATGACGCCAAAGCTTGCTCTAACATCATGTGGTATTTGCACATAATGTTAGAGCAAATGCTCTTCGATTCAATACCAATTTTTTTTGCCAAACTGCATAGTTATCTATGGAAATGGTTTACAAATGGGAAAACTCCAGTATTTTGGATGAAGTCATTTTTGTATAATAAATGTTGCCTCCTTTGACGTCATCAAATTAGCATACAGACATTTAAAACGCTTATAACTCAGAAATAGAAAGTCCACAACCGGTAATATTAAAGTGTATTAGTTATCACATGATAAATAAGTAAATTCCGTAACAAAAACAAAAAGTGTGATGTGAGCTTGAATAATCTGTAGCTTCCTACCCAAATGTTTCCCCATGCACCAACGCAAGATCATCTCATCAAGCCTTGATCCGTCAATTCCGATTTTTGACTAGTAAGTCAGTCAAGTTCCGTTTTGTTTATGCAATTTATGTTCTGGGGCAATATTTACTTCAATAATTTTCCGAGCAAAAATTCACACTCGAAGAAGCATACAATTCTAACTAACACATTTCCGAGTGACAATCCATTCATTAACTTACATATGTTGTAGTTCTGCAGAGTTTCTGTACGAATCATTCCACTCGGGTTATCGGACAACGTCCGTCCAGTTTCCGTCCGTCCAGCCAAGTTTCCGCGAGCACTCAGCATAAATAACGAATTTCGATCTGCTCGCTACTAGAGCCTTCAGATAGCTCAGCGGTTAAGCGTCGGACCGGAATTCCGTAGGTCGTGGGTTCAAACCACGTTGAGGGCTCGGATTTTTTCCGAGCAAAAATTCACACTTGAAGAAGCATACAATTCTAACCATTTACTTCACTTTTTTCGCATAATGCTTCGACATGGGAAATTGCAAGGGAAATGTAGACACATTATTGAACCCACAATTTTAAGTGTAGCTCGTAAGTTTAAAGGAACAAGCATCACTTGTTCAGTGTGTGGCTTTCTGATGCGAGAGAAGTTCGATTCCCAGTCACCTCACACTTGTTTTAACTTCTTTCCATTCTATGTAGTTTTATTCCGGTTTTCGATATTGACGTTTATCTTCTCTCGGAAAACTCCAAACATTGTCGAACAGTTTTCGGAACTCCGCCCACAAAACACGAGTGGCCGTCGTCTGGTTGGGCCTCTGTCTTCAGAGGTGAGCGCGCACAGCCGTGTGTAAATTTGTATTCAGACAGCAGATTTTTGAATATCATTTTATTGCTAATAACCCGATAAGCTGTCTAGTAAAGATGCGCAAATGAAAATAGAACTAAAGGTGTCATGTTCGGAAAGTTACAAATTGTACTCTTCAAAATTCAGCCATGTCGGCTTTAACACCTTAACACGCGACATTCTGTGGATGGTCACATCCATTTGCCTTTTGGTTGAACTTAAGCACTGGGCCACAGGTGAACCTGATGGCATTACCCAGGGAGCAAATGAAATAATCATGACAGTTGTTTGGGTCAGCAAGAGGGACTCCGGAAGGTTTTCCCTGGCAAAACCCTGAAATGAAATGATATTGTGGCATTTATTTTACATTGATTTGGAACAGGATAAGTATTTCTGCGGGTATCATTTTGGAACGTTTTACATTTTAACAAATATTACAATACCATAAAACGAGCTTTAAAAATAATGAATTGATAATTGAGATGATGCGTTGTAGACAATCGAGGGAAATCGGTTTGTACACATGTACAAGATTTTTAGAGTCGGAGATGTTCCAGTTGCAGATGGACTCCAAACGTTATTTTGCTGTGATCTGATACAGACCACACAATCGTGCAACATTTCGCAAATCATTGTTGTATTGACATCTGTTGCGCTGAAAGTTTTAATACACCCTCCATGCTAATGAACTATTCAGTGAGAATTGATTAAAAAGAAATTTCAATGTAAAATAAGTAAAACCAAATAATACCTCCTCCTGATCCACCTGATGTTGTTGGAGCCTGAGTAGGAGCATCTGTAGGCGCTAGGGTTGGAGCTTGAGTAGCAGGGTTTTGTGTGGGTGGGACATTGGTTGCAACGCCTCCGTCAGTTGGCAAAGGTCCAGGTACTAAATGACAAAACACAGTTGCTGAACCGGTTTTAACCAACTTTTACCGGTTTATTTCTTGATCCTGAAGTGCCTGCAGCGGTTTTGTGTCAATTGGAGGGGTACGTTTTTGGGGGGCGAATTTTCAAAGGCGGTCCCTAGGGAATTTGAAACCGGTTTTGGATGCAGCTCCAGTTGCACATTTATTCAAAATAAAGATGTGTAAGCCGAATAATGGAAATTAGTGCCAAGGTTGATAATATTTGGGATATTCATAGGGCTTGAGTTCTAAGTTTTGATTGTCTTGATCAAATGCGTTCGACTCGTAAAGAAGCTTCGGTGTAGAGTTAACAGATATGAAAAACGCATTGCGCATACTCGGAAGTTTTAAATAAAATTATTGAAGATTTAGTAAATCTTGAAAGTTAAGGCTGTCTGTGAAAAGTTAGTGCTTATCTTTTCCTAAAAGATTGCTTTAGTTATTCTCTTTTCCTAGCCTGGTCAAATAATACCCGAAAAATTCGCATAATACCATTATTTGTAAACACGAACGACAGCACGAACTCGTCCACGAATTCCCGCCGAATTTTCGATCATGCGCAATGCGTTTTTCACCCGTGTCAGACCAGCGAAGTTAGCCTATTAGATGTTTAGTTTCGTGTATAATACTTTCCTGAGTTCATCAACTTACCCATTCCTCCTGGTGGATAGGGTGCTTTGTTCCCTTGACCAAAGCACTGAATGCTCGACGGACCACCTACAATTGATAGTGGTTATTTGAAATTAAGGATGAAAATTGCTCGCACTGGATAAATTGCATCATGTCTTGATCAAAGAGTTCTAATTTTTTATCATTGCAAGCCTGCTAAAACTATTACACTAATTTGAGCAAGGGAGGCATCAAAAACAGATGTGGGTCTTGGTACCCCTTACATGGTACAACTTGGTACCCGTACATGTGCAGTTCATCGGATAAATTTCCAAAAGGACGAAGTAGTAGCAAATGAACTATAAGTCTAATAGAATGGACGACATTCTGGAACTTCATTATTTTTACTTTACAGATATGTTTCGGTAATGTCAACTTTTGTCATCCACACTGAAGAAGGTAGTTGACACTACCGAAACATGTCTGTAAAGTAAAAAAAATGAAGTTACAGAATGTCGTCCATTCTATTAGACTTATTGGATAAATTGTATTGTGCGGCATACAAGTTGTTACAACATTAACATACGGGGATTTTCAAAGATTTTTGAAAGATTCTCAACTTACCGCCAGTGTTAATACCAGAGTACTGTACATCACTTGGATAGGAAAAGTCATTCTTAAGATCAGGAATAAACGCTTCGACTTTTTCTCCCGAAATAGATGTAAGGCGGACTCGCAAAGGAAAATGCACTCGTCCCAAACCCATTCCAACGAAAAAGTTGTCTGTTGAGCGTTTTAAGCAGTGGAACCTTCCTCTTACGAGAGCCTCTAGGCCAGCAGTGGGGATTCTGGAGATAAAGCAATTAATTCCAGACGTCATTATCATATTACCCGTATTTGGCCCCGAACGCGCTCTTAAGACAAGCTTCAAAAATGGTTACGTGGCGGGGAACATACGAATTTTCGACAGTGCTCCAGAAAAGCCCGTAAAAATAATGAAATAATATAATGAAATAATGAAAATGAGTCAAATGATAAAATGCTTATTGCCTGAGTAAGATCGGTGCGCTCGGTTAGTACAGCCATGAGTGACCTCCATCCAAATATTTTACCATCACAGATGAGATCCTTTGCAAGGAGATTTATGTATTTTAATGAAAACTGAACGAAATATAATTAAAAAGGAACCAACAGGCCACAGTCAAAACCATTTCAGCTTGCAAAAAGGAGAATATACATAATTGATGGATATCAGCAGATCTCACTGAATTGTACTTTAGCAGTATATTTTTCAGTCTAGTGACAAATTTAAATGAGCGCTTCGCCTTTACAAGAGGATTACGTCTGAAAAATTACTCCAGAAGATCCAGCTGTAAGCCATAAGAAAGGAAGGAAACCACTTACTTAGAATTTCTGACTTGTAGTTTGATGTACCAAGGGTTGCTTCCTTGAAACCTGAACTGAATCTTGCCGGCTTGTCCAGCTACTGTCGGGCAGTCTACGGCCACAAAGCTGATTTTCCACCTTCCGTCTCCATTTACATAGAGATCCATTGAACCTGAATTTTCAGAATAGAAAACCGTACGCGTGATCAGAGTATAAACGAGACGAGAGAAAATCGCTCTACAACAATGCACAATTTAAACAAAGAATATGGCTACTATTGTGGTAGATTAACTGCTTCCATTGCGTTGTTGACAGTAAGCAGAAAACACATCTATTCTATCTACCCTTTCCTTTTCTCCCTCGACAGATTTGTTAGCACTGAACATCCAACTATTTTCTTCAATATTGATGAAATTTACAAAATAAAAGGTTGCTAAGGAATTTTGGAATTTTTGCATACTTAAGTAGATCTTTGCATGAGCTGAATTTTTGGATTAGAAAAAACCCTTAACTATACAAAAAATTGCAACCAGAAATTTTTGAGGATTGGAATCGAAGACGAATAACTGCCGCATATTATACAATTTCATTTCTTACCATCTTTGGAACATCCCTCGCACAGATCGTGAACTATTGCCTTTTTTGTGCCTTTAATTGGGTCCAGTCCCAAACCATCTCCCTTTCCATGAATCTCCACACACATGCCACACCCGAGAGAGCCCTGGTAATTAGGCTGACCAGACGCTACCCTAATCCATCCTGGTTGGTTAGCTAGAGGTGCCAGAGGATCTAATGTACACGCACCCTTCCCTACAGGGTAAATACCGTAGTATGTTCCCTGTTTAGAAAAGTGCACGAAATGGAAATTAAACAAGTAAATAAATGAACTGATTTTTTCCCTTAACAATTAATCCTTCCCTATTGATAGGGATACGATAATTGATAAGATAGACAATTTCATTTTGTTCGACCATGCATGAGAGCAAGACCGGAAATTTTCAAATTCACGTTTATCCCATATATTAACACACTTACAAAAAATACTCGCTTCTGATTGGCTACCGAACTGTGAATTTTTTTAATGCCGTGCAATTAATTAATTTCCCACATCCCGCGAGTTTTTGCCTTTTTACCTGACTCAGAAACGCGTACTTTTTGCAGGTGTGTTATTAATAGGAAATTTCACCTTACTTCTTGAAAAATTAATGAAAAATACTGCGCGGTGTAATTTTCTATAATAATATATCAGCTTGACGAGCTTTCCCTTACAAGCTTCCTTTCTTCATTATAAGGCAAGACACGCAAACTTTATTGACCAACATCGAGCACTATATCACCAAAGTCAACATTTTCAAAGATGTAGTTTGCGTTCTTATAACATTTCAGGTTTATGAATTTCTTACATCACCATACGACCTCTTCTTGTATCTGCTGTAGACAGTTTTCACGTGATTCAAGTTAGTTTCTCCGGCTGCAACGGTTTCCTGTCAAAAAAATTACTGGTAACTTTGCACAGATATTGTCAGGGAAGGAAATGGTGGCTCAACAAACGGAACAAATAAGGATACAGATTAAATTGTGCAAAATTTACTTTCACAGATCCTGTCGACTTATTTGGGTATAAATTTCCATCCCCTTTTGTTTCAACAAGTATATGAAGTGTCACACTTATTCTTGTAAGCAATGTATTTTCTATCAGTATAAAACCGGGCACGTACAAAGGTTTCTTTCGGAAACATATAGCTAGTAGGACAAATTGTACTGATATACCTTCAAGGTCATTGCCACAATAAGGAGAAGCAAAAAGGCCATTTTAACCTTTAAAAATATAAACTACTGTTAGTCACAAAACAATTACAAATCATGCGTAAATTATACCAAAAAAATGTATACTTAACTGATTAGATTTGGTGAGGAAACTTTAAGAGCGTCAGGTATTTCCGCGAAGTATTGACAATGTTTTGAAGACTTTCTCTTTAAAGTTCCTCCCTTGTAAAAGAAGTTTTATTTACCTACCTGTGTTGGTTTGCCAAGCTGGTGTAATCTAGTGTCAATACTTTAGATGTATACGACCATGGTCGACAATTTATAGCAAAATTCATCCCTTTTTTGCAGCTTTCAAACTGATTCTAATGCACTATTCCAAGTATATTTTAGTAGCAAAAGATGAAACGATATTTTAAAAGCTGAAAAGTCACAGAAACAAACCCTGTTCCTGTGAAATGCATATTTGGATTGTCTCCTTGGAAACCGCTTGCCAGTAGAGTCATATCCAAGGTGTACAAATAGAATGAGGAGATCTTGCTATGGGGAAAAAGGTGTGTAAATATTCTCAAAAAGCAAGGATCTTACATGTGCGCGGCTTTAAGCACCAACAAAGAAGCGCTTTTCGTAGTCAAAAACCGATCCACAAACAACAACAAAAGCAGCGACCTTAATAACAATACCACACAAGGAAAAAGGTGCAGTTAATGCCGGAGTCCAAAACGAAATAAATAAATACATAGTTGGGAAGACAACCGTCTTTATTCGTGAGTGGCATGGTCGGCTGAGTGGTGAGAGCGCTAGCCGTTCACCATTGTGATCTGGGTTCGAGTCCCAGCTCGGCCGCTGGATCTAATGTGAACTGAGTTTGTTTGATGTGTCGTTCTCTACCATGCCACGAGGGTTTTTTCTCCACGGGTTCTCCGGTTTTTCCTCCCTCAGCAAAAATCAACATGTGAATTGAGCAATGTATGCAAAAATACTTAATGTTGAGTGTGATCATGAGTGCCAGCAGATGAAGAACCACTATGTGTTTTTTAATTTAATTTAATTTTTTTAGACATGAACCTTCCTATAAGGCCGGTTCTTCCAAAATTTGCGATTATTCATCCGTATAATAACGATTTCTAAATATTCAACAAGCAAAAATATAAGATATCATTGGGAGGAAATGAGAGAATTTCAAGTGCTTCTTGAAATTATGATGCAAACTTTCTTGTTCCAGTAAATATTTCGTAACTTTGAGCAAACCCTCGTACGACAGCTTACTTAAAAACAAAATACAGTAACTAAATTGATATTTTGTTGTTAAATAAATAGTGCAAAAGTGAAACAATCATTTAGACGTTCGTTATGTGCAAGCGACAATTTTTCTAGCCTCTTTTTTGATGCATTTCAAAATAAAATTTGACGAATTGAAAACTACTTAACTGCTTCCTGACACGAACTTTTAATTTCATTATACAAAAATGACTTCTTGTTATATAAAAGGTATAGTAATTGCGTGTCGGAAGCTAAATTTTGTATTAACTCCTTGCCGAGCTAGAAGAATACCATACGGGATCTTCTTTTGGGTTTTGCAATTAATAAACAAAAATTTCTTTTTGGTGATTCTGTAGTACAAGTTTCTCAGACAAAAAAAATCTAGTTTTTTGTTTTGTAAGAGCAATATTATCACTTTCAATGAAATAATATTTTCTAGAAAATTCAAACAAGAAGGCAGGTGCACGAAACATCTCTTGTCGTGAAAAAAATTTTAAGTCATGAGTTAAAACAATTATCTAAGCAAAAAGTATTTGAACTTTTTTGAGACGATTCGGATACACGATTTTAGAAAGCTTAGCTTTGGGAAACTCTCCAAGTTCATGCAAACATGCTCAATGAAATGACATTGGCTTGGATAATGTCATTTTCCCGTTTTCATAGCAGCAAACCCGTCTAGTTGACGATTTGACGTAAGATGATTATCGGGTTTCAGTTCTCAAGTTTTATGGACATGAGTTGAAATCGGCCGAAGCCAAAAAGAATTGCCAAAAGAGATAATACAAGGTAAATAATTATGAATTTCGTTATCTAAACAGTAGATCTTTATGCTAAATACTTTTTTTCTTATGTTGTAATTATCCCGATCATATATAGAGATTAAACTAATTTAAAACTTTTAACGACATAGCATTGATAGCACGTAATTTGCATTTTGTGACTACTTCAGAACTATATAAATTTAAGGAAAAGATACTTGATGGCTCAATCGAAAGTACAGTACTTTGATCGATAAACGCCGGAAGGCAAAAGCTACTACTTCAACTAGAGTTAAAGAGAAATGTTTAATTTTCGTGATCTGAAATCATATTTTAGATGAACACTTCTCTACTCTTAATGCCTGTTGAATTGCTGCTGCTGGTAAAAATATTAAGTGACTTCTTTCAAGATTCCAAATGCTGCTCTTCAGCTATATATAGTGCACGAAAGCTATAGACCTTAATTCTACGGTATTAATTACACGATATATATAAAAACAAAACTCCAAGAAACAAAAGCAGGCAATAAGCAGAAGCATATCGGTAAAAAAGCGGCCGATTCAGTATTGAGGGATTGACATATCAATTTCGATAAGTTACGGGCATTTTCCCGCTTCGTGCATGCATTAAGCGAAAATGTTAAACATTGTTTACCCTCTTTTAATGAGATGAAATGAAATTTTTGCCAATTTATCATTATCGATCAATTACAGATGTCTTGTTATGTGGGGTTTTAATTATTGAATACGACTCAGAAACAGTATGTTGTATTGCGATGAAGCTATGATAGACAAAATAATAATAATAATAATAATAATAATAATAATAATAATAATAATAATAATAATAATAATAATAATAATAATAATACTTTATTTAATTCACAGTATATTACAAAAAATATATACACAGTCCGCAGGTAGCATAACTAATCTAGGCGGGCTGTGTTTTTAATAAATACAAGTATAAGAAAAAGTAAGGGAGACTTAGAATAACAATGATAATAATATATAAAAGGAGCGTTACTGATAATTTTTGAAATTACATATAGCTGAAACAACAGCTGTTATCATTTTACGCTTTCCGTGCTTCAGGTGATATATACATCTGCAGGTGACTACAAAACACTCACCCAACACCTTCAAAGAGCCCGATCAAAAAGACGGTAGTCCAAAAGATTCGTTTTATACCTATCAATTGAGGTATGTATCGTAAGAAAAGAAACGAAAGTCTGTAGCTAGTGCAAGCAGATATAAAACTCTGGATGTGACATTTGTTAAATTGAAATTAATAAATTCCGTTTCAGTAAGCATGTTTGTTTATCGTGCCCAAAACGGATATTATTTGTCACCTCTAGCTTAGTATATTTACAGAATTGCTTGACAAATTGTCACAAGTATAATTTCCGATATTTCAACGTTTGGCAAATTCAGCCATCTCCTTATCTAAGTATGTTTTGCACTTATAAAAGGAGAAAAACATGTTTTGGCTGAAATTGTACTTTACAAGAAAAATAAGATAACAATTCTGAACTCATTTAGTGAAGATCTTAGCTCTTCTCTTATAGCACAAATTTGGGGGCGCGAGATCTTCGATTAATTTCTCCAGCATGATTTTATTTTTTGTGGTATTTTAACAGTTGCTCTTTTAATTCCTTCTTTTTATCCCTTCTTCCTTTTCTGTCTTTCTTTCTCAGTTTTTTCTTTCTTTCTTTCTTATTCATCCCTCCCATTCTCCTCCTCCTTTATAATTATTTCTTGCGCCTCTCGAGCTCCTTCACAAGCTTTAATAATCTCCCGATGTATTGATTCATCTCTTTCCTTGTTTGACAGACGTCGAATTGAGGTTTTTGAAAAGGTGTCACTTTGACGTCATTCAAGGCAAGCAATACAACAGGAGAGCTATAAAACAAATGACGGAAGAGCACTTAATTGAACTGTAAACAGCTGGATAAAAAGAGGAAAGGAAAATTTAAAATTGCATTGAGCAATTCACCGTCGATATATACACTTTGCTGTCTTTGTCTTCATTTCAATACCGATTAGCTCAGCCCTACTTACGAGCTAGCAAGGAATTCAAACGCACATAACGAGGAAACTGGACTCTTTCAATTCCAACAAACTGCGTTGAGCACAAGGTGCCAGACAATTTCAAAGGTACATTTCGATAGCGCAAAGTATAAATCCAACATGAACAATACGGCTGTACTAGAAAAACTAGCAGTGATCTTGAAATCGAGGAGTACTGGGCGAGTTGTCTTCGAAAGTGGAACTTTTCTTTTCATATGGTTTCTCATTGTAGTAGGAAATTCAATGACTTTGTACATCGTATACACAAATCGTCATCTACGCACTGCTCCAAACTTATTCGTCGTCTCCTTGGCGTTATCTGACATTGGGATGGCCCTTCTATCAATGCCTATGTGTTTTACAGTTCTTGTTGTTTCTTACTGGCCATTTGGTGATGCAGCGTGCCAGTACAATGGGTTCATAGCAGTTCTCATGGCCGTTGCCTCCCTGCAATCTTTAGCTTGGACGGCAGTTAATCGATACTACCGCGTTGTGAAATCAAACAAATACCGAAAATACTTCACGAATCGTTCTACAGTCTGTTACATTGCATCAGCTTGGATTATCTCAGTAATGGCTACAGCACCATATTTGCTTTCTGGAAATCGCATGGTTTTTCATCCAGGAAAATATTTTTGTTATCTCCATGTTGATGTAACTTGGTACACAGCCCTGACAGTTTCCGTATTCATTGGATTTCCCACCACCGCGACCCTATACAGCTACCTCCGTGTTTTCCTAGTCGTAAACAAGCACAATAAACAATTCAAGATGTCCAAAGCAGCCAAGAGCAATCTAAGTGTCGAAGAAATCAAGATTACGCGCACACTATTTGTCGTTATGTTAGTATACATGACTTGTTGGACTCCTATTTTGATTATTGACCTGGTGGATACTGTACGAGGTGGCTGGTCCTTGAGTAGAGAGGTTTATACATATTACAGCTTTCTTGCTGTCGTGAGTAGCGCAACTAATCCAATCATTTATGGTTTGATGAATCCGTTGTTCAAGAAGGAATACCTGAAGATCATCCGATGCAAGACGTTTCAGAGAGATGGTAACACCTCAACGATGGTGGTCTCTGTTAAGCCGTCTACCTCAAAACCAAAGGAAGACCACAGCGGCTTAAGAATTGAATCAATTGCATCGACAACGTAGCTCCAACATTTTACCAAACATTAAGAAACACAAGCTCGCTCCGTTTTGTTCTTACCATTTATTAAAAACTCCAAAACAGGTGTTCAGTTTTGTTCAGTGAAGTTTGCGCAACATATTGTCAGCACTGAGCCGGCCTGGAAATTGGCAAAGCTGCTCGCGCCCTTAATTGGGGTTTATTGCCGTTTTTTTGTAAATTTGTGTAAAAAAATACGAAGAAGAAAAAATTCATCATAAAACAATTCCAAAGTGATGAGTAAATAGAAAACTTTGCTTAGTCAATTCAGCTGCCATTTTACCGACCGCTGTTCATATTAATGTGAAGACTATGTCAAACGTATTTTGCAAGGACCAAAAATACGATAACTGTTAAGTCAAAGGGTGAAGACAGTCCTACTCAATTCCGATTATCAAGCGCAATATCAAAGAGTATAACTTTGTAACTAATAGAAAGTCAGCAGTAAAATCTTATTTCTTTTGATTTGCACGGTTTTTCTTTGTGAGGCAAAGAATTAGAATTATACAAATGCCGAAAGCAAACGGTCCCATCCGCGCGCACGTCAAAAATCAAACAACAGTTTGAGAGCCTTGCGCGATGGCAAAATTACTAACAATAGCCTTAATTAGTCGCCGCAAACATCAATACTGAGTTTCGCTCTCTTTGTATTATGATCTCTTCGGTGAGGTTGTTTTAAGTTTTTCCTTGGATCAACTTCTAAAACGCCAATCTTTGTGATGAAATACTAATAAGAAAAGTTTCATTACCTCCCGCGTCAACAAACTGTAGAAATATTCCAGCATATTGTCTGTTATATAACAAGGCTTATTTGATGAAGCCAATATTAAAATTAAAAATCTGCCATTCTTTATGACAAAAAATCGAACTTGATTCACAAAAGTCGTGTAAATAACAATGAATGTAATTTTACTGACCAAAATTAAAACATACAATTAGAGCGATATTCGAACTTAATGTTGTATTATTATTACTCTTTGAATCAGACATTACCATCAAATTTGCTACTGCAATATCCAGAAAATGAACATATCACCTGCTGTATTTACTTTATGAATTTAAAGGGTCAATCAATCATGTATTCAATCAACCTTTTTTATTAAAGTAAAACGTAGAGGAGCAAAGTAAAACACTTTTGCATGGAGCGATATATAGAGAAGGGAAAGAGTAGGAGGGGAGGGGGTCGAAAAGGATGTTTCTAAAGCCAGCAGATGAGCCCATTTACTGTACGTAATAACATTGCTCGAGCCCAAACACGAAGTGGGCAAAATTAATAGATTTGTGACTCTTCCCCCACCCCCTTGGGACTTTATATATTCAGTCAACATATTATGGGATATGTCTCGTGTTCACACACCCATGAAATTATGTCTCGTATAATTTTGTCGTATTCTTGCAGTTGTAAGTCCTGTGATAATTCGTAATTCTTAAAATAAATCGCTGTGGAGTCAACAAACGTACAACAACAAAACAAAAACAATTTGTAAAGAAACGAGGAAATGTAGAAACGGATAACTTTGATGTAAACATTTTTTTAATGCTTCTTGGTTTTTATTTCATCTATTCTTATTTCTAATTAGGATCATTATTCACTATACATGCGTAGCATTTGTTTACAAACTACAATAAAGAGATAAAAAAAGATAAAAAAAGATATATCATATTAATCAGTCAAGTTTAAGCCGTTCATGAACAGGTCATGTATAATCTATTTCAAATGAGAATTGATCTAGTTAATACGGATAGTTTTGATAAAACTTTATATTGCCGAATCAAGCTCAGAGCGTTGAGTGGTTGCAGCCTGGTTCTCGCTAGTTTTAGAATGGGGTGGCGTGATTCGACGATTATCCTCACTGGTTTGGCAACACCTTAAAACTCTGAAATACTCTCTCCTGAATCTGGGATTGCTAAATCCATAGATGAATGGATTCACAGCATAATTAACAGCAGTAATAAACGTATAAAAGGCATATACAGTTCGAGGCGAGGAAAACGTTCCATGGGCAATATCTATAGCATCAATAATCGAAATTGGAATCCAACATGCCATGAATGCAACAACAATCAAGAAAAGTGTACGAGTTATTTTAACTTCTTCTATGCTCAGATATCTTCCTCTTCTTATTGCTTGTTGGTGTGCCTTAATTGTCCTAAAAATTTTGTAGTAGCAAACTCCTATAACAATTGCTGGGATAAGTACGTAGATGCCCAGAAATCCTTGATACCACTCAGTACCTAATCTTATGTAGCAGAAGAATTTGCCTGAATGGAAGATGAAATCATTTCCCGCCATGAGATAAGGCATTGGTGAAAACAAAGATGAAACACAGATGAAGACAACAATTATGATCATGTTCCTTTTGGAAAATACTCGGTAATAATAGTTGGTTTTCACAATTCTGAAGTATCTGTTTAAAGCCATCCAGGCCAGTATCTGCAAGGAAGCGATGGCTATTGTCATTGCTACGATGCCTTGGTATTGGCAAACAGCATCACCAAAAGGCCACTTTGCCATAATCAAAGAAGACAGAAGTAGGTGCTCTGTTAGAACACCTAATCCAAGATCTGAGACAGCAAGACAAGCAACAAAACAGTTGGACCTGGTACGAAGCTTTGGTGCCTTCCATATGACATACAGTGTTAAGGAATTCCCAGAAACTGCTAGAAACTCTAGTATGGCAAATAGAACACCTTCAAAAATGACCAAAGCCAATGGCCGATTCTGCATCTCACTGGTGAACATTTGATATGGATCTTGGGTGTTGTTCATTTCTCTAAGGTATACCTAAGTATGGAATGAAAATGAGGAGTGATCATGAAGTGATGAAACTTTGATATGAGTTTGTATTACACTGCTAAATATGCCGAAGTTGAAACTTAAAGTACACCCATAGAAATAAGAAAGCGAATCCCCGTGCCCCATCGTCAGCACTCTTTGATGCTTTTTTTAAACGTAATGAGCTATTTTTAACTTGTTAGCATGCTCGCGTGAAGACCAAAAATGATCAAAAAGGAGTATTTATCACTACTGTGTGCAGTTATTGAAAATATTCTAATTCTAACCCTCAATAAACGATATTGAACGGATGTAAACTACTTCAGTTGAACAATTTGCGAAATGATAACATTTGACGTTGTCATGGCAACAATAGAACATCAGCAAATGGTTCCAAAATTCTTACCGAAAAAATCATAACCCAATTTCCTCTCGGTGAATTTTTTCTTAGATTGCGACATATTTTGAGCTCCCTGCTTGATCCGTTCATTGGAGACAAAAATTCTATAATGCGGACTTCATAAAATTTCTTAAAAATCAATAATGTCGTAAATTTCTATTTTCAGAATCTTTTGTATTAAGTTTTTGGTATTTTAACCATAAGATTGACTATTTTAATTACATGATCTGCATGCAGTTTCCTGTGAGACACACCCTCTTTCACTATAAACAGGAAATTAGAGTAATTGATCGGAGTATAAGGCTTGTCGATCCCTTTCACTATCATCGATCTCGCACTCAATCATGATACAAAGTAATAGAGAGATTATCATCTCTAATTCGTAGAAAATCATCTCTAATTCGTAAAATTAGATATTAGTCTAACAGATATTAGTAGACACTATTTCTATTGTTTTCTTTTGTTTTGATTAAACTATTAGACATTGAATATTAGATTTTGTTTCACGGATTAGAGTGATTTTCACCGGACTGTGAAATAGTTACAAAGCTAATAGACACTAGTAGATCCCAATTCCATTGTTTCCTTTTGTTGATAGTATTTCAGAGCCCGATGAAAATCACTCTAGATTTGTCCCGGGAGGGGGACTCCATTGTAAAAGGATCGGGTATGCTCGTCGTATCTCTTAGGGGTAAAAATCTGCGATTTGGTATCTTTTAGGGTGTTAATTTTATGTTCATCATAATAATGTTCATTAGCTTGTTATCTCTTAGGGGTTAAAATCGTCCAGTCACGCCCTTTTTAAAAGACTTCCGGTATCTTTTAGGGGTATTTTTTTTATTTCCGACGAGCATAACCGATCCTTTTACAATGGAGTCCCCCCCGGGACATTTGTGGACAGGATTACATTCGTGAACACTAGAGGACTTACTATAGGAATACTAACCAGCTAGAATACATATAATAGAGTGGTTTTCATTAACCCGTGAAAGAAAGTGTATTTTTTAAAGTGTAATAGACGATGGAAAACAAAAAGAGTTAGAGTGTAATAGTACTAAATATGAAAACCACTATGATAGAAATAAAAATTATATTAGAGATATTTACATGCAAGTCTTTTCATTCTCACGTCTCAAGATTCTCATTTTTGTTCTATTTACATTTTCAGTTGAATAAAGCTTTTAGTTTAGACAATTCACAGTACATTTGTGTACAGGATTACATTTGTGAACAATGAAAGGATTAGATTTGTGAACGAGATTACATTTGTGAACGAGATTACATTTGTGAACGAGATTATACATTTGTGAACGAGATCACATTTGTGAACGAGATTACATTTGTGAACGAGATCACATTTGTGAACGAGATTACATTTGTGAACGAGATCGATTACATTTGTGAACAGTAAAAAGAATACACCAGAGAGATTACATTTGTGTCGTGCACTTAGCTAGTGCATCTCCATGGAATACGGCCCTAAACAAAAACCAGTGTAATTATATGTAATTACATAGTCATTAATTAGTGTAATTAAGACTTCAAGGTTCGTTAGGCTTGCCATATTGCACTCATGATCAATCCAGGGGTGAATCTAATAAATTAGCTTTTACACTTGGAGTTTACAACACTGGAGCGGATCCATGATTATCTTCAGCTGGAGGGGGTCACCGTCTTCAGGAGGGGATGCACCATATAAATTGGAAACTACCGAGAGGATATTTTGGAAAAATATTGAGAAAAAAGGACTTAAAGTCGTTTCGGGAGGGGGTACGCACCCCTGCACTCCTCCCCTAAATCCGCTTCTGCAACAGTAGCTCTCGCATGTTGTAGGTGCCAAGAACGTGCATTTTAGAATACACACAGTCCTCCATTTATTCCATCCCATTATTCCATCTATTCATTCCATTCCAATATTCCATTCACTTTGTCCAATTGCAATTGTACATGTTTCATTGTCATAAAGTAGTTTCTCTTTCGCAGACAAACATCTGTTCCGCTTCTATTTCCTGTCGGTCTCTATTCTTCTTGCATGTCTGCTCGCATTTAAAGAATAGCAGAAACAAAGGCACTAAACCACCAATGATAGTTATTGCACCAGTCATTAAGAGAGCTTGCTTATAGGAGTAAACATCCGCTACAAGACCTGAAAAAATATCGAAGATTTATTGTTTCAGGGTGTGTATAATCTCATCATATATTATTGATCAGCTAATGACTGTAGTCATATTATCGACCAGCTGAAGGGCATGCATTTTCGGGCCAAGAACTGATGCAGGGCAATACCATGGGCATTTATAGGGTAGCAGTGCAAGCCAGTTACTGTCTCTTTCGACCGATTGATACTATAAAGTAAACTAATCAGAAACGTCTCTATGAAACTTTTACAGCCGAAATCGTTGCATCGCGACCTGCAAATTACGCTAAGTTGTGTTGATTTTGGTATTTTCTGCGACCTGCCTATTGTTAGATTGCAGAAAAGAACAAAATCAAACCGATCTTGGTGTGACTTGCAGGTCGCGATGCAATGATTTCGGCTGTAATGACATGTTTACACTTATTTTGTTGGATTTTGCTGGTATTCTACTCTTTGACCGTTAAAGACTTCGTAAGCACTGGAGACGTTTTCCTAAGCATTTATAGTTTACTGAGTATATATAGTTCTATCTGTTTATGAGACACTGCCTCGTTTAGTGACCCATTGAGTTTTTAGGTATGGCAGCTACGAGCCAGCCTTTATACTGTCCTAGACAGATATAGCTTTTTTATTCTAACAGATACAGCTTTTTTTTCCCCTCTTTTCTTTGATTTGTTACCCACATTTTTTTACCTTTTCGTTCTGATACATTTGTTTTCTATTCGATCATACTACATATGCAATATTTATTTTTCATATATCATGCTTAATATTCATATGTTTTTAATCTTTTGCAAAGGGTGGGTGGGTGGGTGTGGGTGGGAGCTTAGTTTTTAGTTTTTTAATCCCAGCTTTCATGTAAATAAGTATATTACTTTTGAAATTCTGTGAGAAATAAAGTTTATTATTATGTATTATTATTATAAAAATCTGATACGTTTCCAAGAACTGCAACATGCAATAACTCCCGAAACTGTATTCAAACGTTTCCAAATGTTGGGGCTAACATACAGTTTCTGGCCAACATTGATGGCAACGTCTGCAGGGGTCGGCCATTTTTCCATTTAGAATTCCTACCATTGTTAAGGGTGTACTGACATATATCGTTGCTGTGCAACAGTTGCTATGCAAAATAGGGTCTTATTTTGGCCGGCAAAATTGAATAGGCACACGCGCGCGCGTTTTTGACGGGACACACCTGACAAAAAGGACTCATTTTCGTTCTTATTGCGCATGCGCGAGACACTTTACTTCCGGTTGCTTTAAAAAGCTATAATCTTTGGCGAATTTCGTCAAAACGAAGTGTTTTTTCAATATTTATATTCTTTACACCCTTTTCTTCAAAGCCGAGCATGGGATTTGCGAAAAATTGAGAAATACGAAAGTTATTGGCATAAATAGCTCATTTTTGACGTTCAAAAAATCCTAAAAGGCTTATTTGGAAACCATTCTTAAAATCCATGCTCGATTCTATGCACCTTGGTCTCAAGATTAAAATAATGCATTTTAAATTCTCAAATATACAGTGCTGAAAAATATTATAGCTTTTTATTGTATCTATGACGTCACATGATGACGTCATGCAATGGCGTCATAAAATGCGAAAGTTACCTCAGGGAAGACAAACTACAAAATATAAAAGCGATATGACAATTTGGTGGCATTTTAGAGCATTTTCAAATTTCCCTAGCAACGGGCCATTTTTATATGTCAGTACACCCTTAAATTTCGGTAAGGCAGATAACCACGTCCTTGACCTACCTGTTATCATAGGACCAAGACTAACGGTCAAGGAAACAGCCGAATTCGCAAAGCCGTATGCAAAGGGCCTTTGATCCTGTTCCACGGCGCATATCATTACAATGCTGAAAGTAGCATCGAAGATTCCATCTGCCAATCCATAAAACAGTGTGGTTACCACAAGGACAGGGTAGTTACTTGTTAGTGCCAGAACCAACGTTGAGATGCCACTCACCAGATCTCCAATTTGATTTACATAAACTGGATGCATAATTTCACACATTTTTCCGCTGGCAATCCTTGCAACAAAAGAACCAATCCCAATACCCAAATACAAGTATGAAGACTTTTTACTTGTGATGCCCATTTCCTCGCAGTGTCGAACCTGATGAAACAGAAATAGATTGTGCATCAGATCCTTCTTTTAGTACAATGTACGTTTATCCAAATATGAATTTTAGATTTCTGATAAGCTAAAATGACAAAAATGGCTTACCAAGTGAATCGGAACTGACCAATGACTGAATGACACTACAAACAAACTTATGGCTGGAATGATATACCAAGGCAGCTTCAAGAAACTGAAATGTTTCACTAGCTTTCTCCAGATAGTTTGAGGCTGCGGATTAACGTTTTCCAAACTTGAATGCAGACTATTGCTGCGCGCTGGCTTTTCGACGTTAGGGTCGAATAATATTGAAATAAAAGAAGTAGCAAAAACTATACCAGACAATGTTCTCAAAGCATTCCTCCAACCCACTGATTCCACCAGGACTTCCATGACTGGCCCCATCATAAAAAATCCTACAGACAAGCCAGCAGCAACAATACCGATTGCCAATGGCTGTCGTTTTTCAAAATACATGCTAACAATGAGAAAGCAAGGAATAAATGTTAATGCCAGTCCTATTCCATACATCAGACATAGGGAAAAGAACATGAACGTCATTCCTGGGGCCCAGGATGTAATAAAGAGAGATGCTGCACATATCAGAGTACCAATGGCGTGAGACAATCGACATCCAAACCGATGACAGACTTTTCCACTGGGAAGTGCTAAAAATAATGCCAGTCCAAATATGAGCGAACCTAGTAAAGCTGAAAAAGAAAATATATAGTAATTTAGTGATGATCCCAGGCAAGTCAACAGCCTGGGATCATTCCTGACGAGACAGGGTACTCATCAGTGAACGTTGCCTATTGTCCCTTCAAACAATCCAAGTTCCCACTCGTTTCGAACATTTGCTAATAAGCCCCTAGCACGATGACGTTTTGACTCCCTTCTATATACCAGAATTCTTTTTCAGATCTAGAGCCCTTTAAGGTAGTTCCGGACCCTTGCTACTGCGCATTTCCCGCGCGCATTCAAGCGTGCGCACTTTTATTAGAGAGCATTGGTATTACCGTGGGGGGTCTGGACACTAGTAAGCGAGCAATTGAAAACGTAGAGACTCAAACTTTAATAGAGGAAAATTATATTTTGTCATCCAAATATCGAAAAAAATTTAATCAAGAGGCCTTGTACACTATGTAATGTAGGTATTTAACCCATCAAAAAAGCCGGCGAAAAAATTGCTAAATTTGGTGATATTTGGTGTTCGTTTTTGGTTTGTTTTCTCTTTTGTGCTTTTCTAACTCTTGAAATAATACGGTGACTTCCTTTTTTTCTTTTTATTCAAGACATCATTTACTATTCTTGGATGTAGAAAATAAAAATACTATGTCTATGAATGAGATCATCGTCAATTTTCCACATTTTTACAGTCCGTACACGATTTCGGAGCGCGTAATTGGGTAGGAATTTGCTTCTAGAATACCCTTATAATCATATTTC
The DNA here is from genome assembly GCA_029948255.1 of Telmatactis stephensoni. Classification (NCBI taxonomy): domain Eukaryota; kingdom Metazoa; phylum Cnidaria; class Anthozoa; order Actiniaria; family Isophelliidae; genus Telmatactis; species Telmatactis stephensoni. Next base: position 57,663 of record JALIZF010000842.1, read on the forward strand.
CAACTCATCAAACAATACATACGATTAAAACTGCTAGATAAACCTCAGATCTATATCTTTTGAGACGGTGCAGGCATTCAGTTTTCGGAAAAATTTTGTTCGCATTCTTCAAACCATATGGATACGTACATTTTGAGAACAATCGCAGAAAATCAATTGAAAATACCACCTTTTACGACATCTTATAGCTCAGAAACCAATACGGTGACCCCCTCTTTTTTTCTCGGGTTTTGACTTGCCTAATCATTATCTTCAAATGAGGGAATTTAAAGAAAATTCATTAACGAAATCCAAGGCTCCGGAACTACCTTAAATTAGCGAACAAAATCTACTCAAAAAGGATTCTGATAGAATTTGAAGGATTCTGAAGGGGTCAAAACGTTATCACGCTTGGCGCTTATTGTTTATCTTTTGCATATTGCCTCACGCGGAAACACCGGCCTATTCTTATCTCACTTCTTTACTTTTTCCTTTTCTTCCTTAATGATTCCCAACACACTCATGATCGCCTCTCAAGTCCTCTTTCAATTAACTCTCAGCTCAAAACAGACCCTATCAGCTTACGTTAATTCACATGCATTGTTATAACAGAAAAGAAATGCTGGTAGTTGTCTTCGCTTTAATCCCTGGTCTTTATCACTGGTAAACGTTTTAAGCTCTTTTAGATCTACACCGGCTTTGCCTTATTGTTTAAGGCCAGGAATAATACCTAGAGAATTTGTGAAGGAACTGGTATTGCAATTATGTGGGCAAAATGTCTTTAATATAGAATGCAAATGATTGTTCTGACTACAGTGCAAAACAAGTGTCGTGCTGGTTGTCATAATCAAAGATTTGTTTATAACAGTGCGTACAAGAATCAAGCTGATTGTTTTGAAATATTTCGAATCAGAAATGTGAGAGTTTTGACCTTGAAGCGGAGCCCGAACACCTTGTTTGCCAACAAAACAATACCACATTGCGTCTCCAACTGAAACACTCCTTTGAAAACAAGCTCACGTATCAACATATGTTCCAATCAACTGAAGCATCATTCTTCTGTTTGCGGTGAATTAAAATGAAAGTGTGAAAGTGAAAATGTGTTCCTTTGAATATTGACGTTTTGAAGTCGACAAGCCTGTCAGACTCGTTTTAACCAAACGGTTACTACATATAGGTTCTGTATAGCCTTTCAAAACTTAGGAAAGCAAAAACGAAGAGTATACTGCTGACATACAGTCATCAGTCTCAAAAAAGTTGTCCAGATGAAAAGACGTTTAGTCGTGAATAAAATCATTTGATATACCAGATTTTCAAATTTTCTCACAGGAATTTCAATTCAAAATATCAAAGTACAGTTGCATATTATATATTGTGTATAATGGATTGTAGTTTTGCAGCGAAAGTTAAAATTCTTGCAAGAAAATTGAAAATGTGATATACGTAAATGAGTACATTAATGACGTACTAAACGTCTTTTCATCTGGACAACCTTTTTGAGAATGACTGTATATATTTTGACCGCTATCCAGCAATCGTGATCATTTTAAAACTTCATTCATCGAGTGAAAAATAGAAATTCATTATAAACGTATTCCACGATTCCAGAACCACAGAACACGTGCAAACAAATGTACTGGCGAATGCATAGCTGATAGCTGAAGCGACGCACTTAAGCAATTTCTGTGATAACCACCATTATTACTATAGCAACCATGATTTAAACCATTACGGGTCATTGCAACCGTAGTTTTCAGTGTCTTATGGCCAACTCTCAAAGTCTGTGTTTTTTTCTAATCTTCATTATTATATTCTCGATACATCAGGGACCTTAAGCCCAAAACACGAGTACGAGAACGAAATCTGACAAATTAGCATATTGCAAAACGTGCTGAATGTAGTATTCTACGTTTGTAAGTGCACTCTTCGATCAAAGTTTTTCTGGAGGCGCTCCGCAGTGTCTTGTAGATGTTTTTCTTAAGTCTAAACCACACATTAACGTTTAAACATGCATGCATTCGGGCTAACTACACAGACTACACAAAAGAACAAAGAACACATATATACAGCACTAGCAACTGAGTGTGTTGGAAACAAATTAAGTTGAAATATTTTTTGCAGTACGTTCGTACGTATCATATCAATTGAGTGAATCTGTTAAACTTTAGTGTAATACAATCATCCAACTACAATCAAATGTGGTATTCGTATTCGTACTTTCTACTTAAGCTCCCTTTTATCTCGGCTACTGAATACGGTTCAAATTCTAAAGCTTTGATATGCAAATTTCAATTATTCCTACTGTGATTAGAAGACGACTTTTGTGATTATTTTATCATAATTATTTTGCTATGCTACTGATATCACAAAGGGACACTGATTGAACCATTTCGAAAATTGAAATACAGATTAAAATACAGTTTAAATTTATATGTAAAGATACACAAAAAACTAAAATAAATGCTCAAAAACGTAGCTTCTTAACGTAGTGGCACAATTGATTCACACAAGTGTGACTAGTTTTCTGGAACGTTTACCAGGCAGAATCTGAATATTGATGAATCGATGGGTTTTGGCAGTCTATCAGTTGCTGACACATAATAATCATATTTTTGAATAAGAAAAAGTCGGATATACACTTAACATTTCACGGTGTATTCAAAAGGGGATTGAATTGCTTTGGTTCTAAGCACTGTTTAGAACTAATGTTTATGTCTTGACTTTTGATACAATGTGTTTGTACAATTATTATGACATACTTGATGGAGTGCGTTCATAACAACAAAGTTGATCGCATATAAAAATGAAAGTTGTATCCTCACAAAATTTGGTATACATTCAAAATTTAGCTGACTTAAACCTCTTGCATGTGCAAAATGAATTGAATATGAAGGTTGAATAAAACAGGGAAACAAGAATAGAATGAGGTAATCGGAATCTCAGTGTCAATGTTGGCTGAACTATAGTCTATGTGTTTGCAGAGTGATTAAAAGCTGTAACATTCACAAATCCTCGGTCGACCGTTATCAAAGCCAGGAAAGGTACTTTCGGTCAACTTTTAGAGGTGCCGCGTTTGTATTTGAACGCCGCAAGAGGTACCCAAGTCAAGTGGATCAGGAACTTAAAGAAAACATCACTGAGAAACTCGCGATAAGGAATTAACATAATAACATGACTAAATATATATATTTGTAAGTGTCATTTCTTTGGTTATTTTCTATGATTTAATAACATGTAGGCCGCAATTGCTAAAACCTTTTCATATAAAAGCCACTAAGACTTACAAATATCGTACGAACGGTCTACCTTATATACAACACAAAAGAATACTTCATACAATACAAACTACATACTACATTCAATACAAACTGACGACCGTAGAAAACAAATACTTTTAAAAGGGAGCCCTTTTACAACTCAAAACCCATAAGTAATTCGTATTTTCGCATACCTGTTCTTTCTCTTGTTTGGTTGAATTCTTTCATTAAGACCGGCATCAACACTCCAAAACTAAACACGACGGAGTTAGCCATTCCATTCGATGTCGCAGCACCAGCACAAACTAGCCATGAATATCGACTATCTCGTTTGCGTGGCGGTCTTTCGTTCATGTTTCTATCAGTTAATATGAATAATAAATTGTTCTCTAGGTTGAACACAAGATAAACGTCAGCCCAATGGAAATGTTACTTTAGAGTGCAAAGTGCTGTACGTGACAAGTACTGCAAAACTAGCTCCGTCATGCTCGATCGCGGTAACAGGTAGCGAAGAGCGACAGTAATAATAATAATAATAATAAACTTTGACGTCACAATTCAACCTTGAGTCCGATTTGGGCAATTTAGTTTTTAAGCCGTGGCTACACGGGCGATTTTTTGCCTGTATAGGCGACACGATTTTTTGACATCACCAATGTTACAATTTCGTGCACCGTATTTGTTAATGAAAACCAATTGTTAGTGCTAAACACTAACAGTCAAGAATTTGATATTTTTTTCCTTTGTTTTACATTTTCTCTCTATAGTCTTTGTTTGGGCGTTATATAGTTCATTAGTTTCTAGTTATTTTCTATTAGTTCATTAGTTTTTAGTTATTTTCAGGCCTGGTCTTTCTTTGTTTTCATGTAAATTTTGTTCGTTATATCTGGTCAGTATTATCTTAGTAGCTCAGTTGCCGTTTTGTAGTTTCATATCTCTAGTCGTCTGGATCAGGTTCACAGTTTGTTTGTAAGTATGTCCTTAATTTATATTTTCTAGTTTAACCCTTCGTCCATTCATTAATGTAATTCATTTATATGTGTATTTTGTAGGAACCTTGCGCGAGCAAGCGTTTCAACCATTCTGTCGAATAAATGTGTATGAGATTTGAGCCGTTGTGTAATGACAAAATGGCTGCCTCACCAATCTTTCATTATCGCCAGCATTTGCTGCCAGCACTTGTCGTTCGTGTAGCTACCACGTTGGTGATTCCAAAAAAATCGCGTCCCCCATGCGAGCAAAAAATCGCTCGTGTAGCCACGGCTTTACTCACCTTTTCTTTCTGCGTATTCTTTTGATTACAGTATCATGATCTTAACTGAAGGATATCACTTATTCATTTATGGATGGACGCGACGTGTTCACATGTGCTCGATGGGATGAATGAAACTTGAACGCAGTACCAGCTTTAATGTATTTTCGCTCCAGTGTCAAGAAAATCGCTTGGTATCAGTAAGCTTATAGCAAGTAAAGGTTACAAAGCATGTTCTCATAAATGCAGTTATTTCTGCAGTTTTTACAAACCTTTAACAATTAAGCAAAATTATCTAAAACCAGCAAGTACTGATTCGTTTAGAGTTCGAACAAATGAAAGACTGCAAAGATGTGCCGTTTGTCATGCAAATGTTTTTACACAGGAACTCCAGCCGACACTTTTGCTCGAATCAGTTGTTACTCGGGCTACCTGTGGTAGCTCGAGTCGAGGTTTACCTTTAGTGTTTCCTATCTATATATAAATTATCCAGAAGCCTTTGCATACTTTGCATACAAAGAGCACTGTTAAACGAGGACAATTACAATTGGTATTTTTTTTTTTTTGCTGGATCATATGTGAGTTGAGTTTGTTTGATGTGCTGTTGCCTCCCTTGCCACGAGCGTTTTTCTCTGGTTTCTCCGGTTTTTCCTCCCTCAAGTAAAAAATCAACATGTGAGTTGAAAATCGTGTGGTAGAATAGAGGGATTTCACGGCAGCCATGTTTATGGTCAAAATAGAAGACCTTTTCTCCCAAGAGAAATGAAATATATTGTCATTCTAAAACTTTCGATTGTACTTGCCCGCAAACAAAAATCTCCCTACAAATGAATGTAGTGGAAATGTGTGAGTGAGTGACAGCAGGCCCACATCAACCGAATGGTTACCAATTAGCCAAGCCTGCTTAAACAAATAAATTATTTATTTATTTTATTTTTAAGTTCCAGAAAAATCTAAGCCACTTCGTTTATTTGAAATTTAATACGAAAGCTTGTCAGCGAAGAGATCGTTCATCGCCCAACTCAAAACGTGACTTTGCTCGAATAGTCTTTCTCCTCTACCGTATGGATGACTTTGGTAATTTATACAATTTCAATTCAGTAAAAAACCTTGCTTTTGACTCTGATTTCTGCATGTTGATTACTTTGCGAATCTGGCATGAGTATTTGTTCAGTCTTTCTCTCAGTCTTGTTCAGTCTTTCTCTCAGTTTTGTTCAGTCTTTCTCTCAGTCTTGTTCAGTCTTTCTCAAACCTTTCTTTTTTAACTCACAATTTTGTTAGGTTTGATTTTCTGTGCAATTTTCTTTTACAAAAATTTGCGAGGTAAAAATATAGCACTAGTTAGCACTGGAAAAGTTCAGTGTTTTACAGAGTCTGTAAAAATCACGTAAAATCTCTGTGAATATATTGTAAATGAGATTTACAGGGAAATTGTAGTTTTACATACTTTGTAAATCTCAAGACAACTCTGTAAAAATCCTGTAAAAAAAACCCTGTAAATACCCTGTTGGATTTATACATGGTACCCCTAAGCCTGGTGAAACCTAGCTGTAAATACCCTGGAAAAAACATGTAAATATTTTGAAAGGACCCTGCAGTAAATAGGTTTTGCCAAGGTATATTCAAGGTTTTATATAGAGCTTCTCTGGGAAGTATCTGTATAAATCACTTGAATTTATAATTCCCGGGATTTATCTAGATACATCACTTGAATTTATAATTTCGTCCCATACTTCCTTACATGATTTATGTGTGGACAACAAGACTTGGAAATTTTCTTAGAAATATACTAAGTAGCGATTTTTGGTGCAAAAAAATCTTTGATAAATGACTGAGATTCGAACCCGCGACTTTCTGCACTCCTATACCCGCTATACCTACTATACTACTGAGCTAACTGATGGAAACTTATCAACAACAAAAGTTTTAAAGGCTGATTTACACCACACAGCTGTTGACTACAACTGTCACGTGCTACTTGCTTACAACTTGCCTTATGTATTGTTGATCATGACATGTTATAACTGTGAAAAAATTTTCATGGTTCCTGTAGATTTGTATATTCAGATTTACATGATCTTTACAGCAACCGTGAATTTACAGACTCTATAAATATCATGTAAATCGATTTACTTTGTCTGTAAATTTCATTTTACAGAAAATTAACAGACTGTGTAAATCGATAAAATTTTCCAGTGTAGATATTGAAAATCCGGATCGTATCTGATCTTCTTCCTGCAATCCACCATCATGCGCCGTATCCAAAACTGACCAGATGCAGAACGAATATAACTTCATTCCATCAAGACATTCCTAGAATTGCAATACAGTTACTATTTCGTAGACAATCAGTATTTCCTCTTCCTTCTCTTGATCTTTTTTCTGTTGATCGGGTTTGAAGCAGAAGAGAAGAAGAGGTACCAATCCACCAACGAGAGTTATTGTACCCGACATTATGAAAGCCTCTCGGTAGGAGTGACGATCGGCCACAAGACCTGTAAAGATTTGGATTGAGAGATTTTATTGGATTCTAACATGCCTATAATGCAATGATGAGGCCCTTGCTTGCAAGAAATGTCCTTAATTAAAAGTAAAGTTAAAAAAATATATCATTTTTATATGATCATATAGAGGGTTTTAAAAATTGTATTGAAATGTACTTGGCTACTTCGACTGAAGTACAATGATCTACATTTTAATTTTATGCATTTGGAATGTGCGCCATATGTTATCGTAATTATGATGTTTATTTCACAAACAAATAAGCAGAAGAAGAAGGAGAAGAAGAAGATGATGATGAAGAACAAGTATTTTTGATTGCTTTTATTCAATTACGATCCTGCCTCGATTAGCGTTATGCTACTTGCAGATTAAATGAGTATTAGTAAAAATGTAAATGTCAAATGAACAAGAACAAGAACAAGAAGAACAAGAACAAGAAGAAAGCATACGCACCAAAAATGGCTTTCTATGAAGATGTTTTGTTTTTGCCCAAGACTAACCTGTTAACATAGGACCAAGACTATAAGCCACTGAAGCAGCTGTATTAGCACATCCAAAGGCATACGGCCTCTGATCTTGCCCCACGCTATTTAACATCATTATATTGTATGTAGTATTGAATATTCCATCTGCCATACCATAGAGTAGTGTGATAACCACCAGGACAGGGTAGCTACTTGTCAGAGCTAGAACCAAATTACTTATACCACTAAATAAATCACCCATTTGAAATATATAAACTGGTCGGATCACTTCACAGACTTTTCCGGTGCCAACCCTTGCAACAAGAGATCCAATCCCAATGCCCAAATACAAGTATGAAGACTTTGTACTGGTGATGCCCATTTCCTCGCAGCGTCGAACCTTGTAAAAAAATCGTGAGTATAACATATATTCGGTATTGTATTTCTTCAAAAATTGACTGACATATTTCAGGGAAAATGTATTGAAGCCCACGTTAGTAAATTAGTTGATCCAAACCCTATTGCCCTAGTTTGCTACTATCCCAGAATGGGAAAGGACACATCTAATTGTGTAATTGTGACAGAAGCAAACAAAAACTGCATATAGCTTACCAAGTGAATTGGCAGAGATAAGTGGCTGAATGACACTATGAACAAGCTTATGGCAGGGATGATATAACCAGGCAGTTTACAAAAGCTAAATGTTTCCATCAATCGTCTGCGAATAGTGTTTGGTTGTTCATTTCTTCCCGTTCTTGGCGTCAGATTTGTGGATGGATTTTCAACGTTAGGATCAAATAAAATCGAAATGAAGCACGTACAAAATAGAATACCAGACATTGTTCTTAAGGTATTTCTCCATCCCACAGAATCCACTAAGACCTCCATAATCGGTCCCATTGTAAAGAAAGCTGCTGATACTCCCAGTCCAAGAATTCCGATCGCAAACGAACGTCGTTTGTCAAAATACATGCTTACGATAAGATGACATGACATTATAGTTAAACTCATGCCTACACCACACATCAGGGAAAGTGAAAAGAACATGAATGTTATTCCTGTGGCCCAGGATGTGATGATAAGGGCTGCTGTACATGTTAGAGTACCAGTGGCGTGAGACAATCGACATCCAAACCGATGGCAGATTTTTCCACTGGCAATGCTCAAAAATGATGCCACACCAAATGTAAGGGAACCGATTAAAGCTGAAACAGAAAAAAGGTGCATGAGGGTCTAAATCTCATTTTGCAATACCTCTAGCTTGTACTAATGTTGCTATTATGAACCAAGCAATAAGCATAAGCGTAAGCATCACACGTTGTCTCGACGATTTCATCGTTCATTAATGCTCATTCCACAGTTGAGATAAATGCGATACTTAATCTGTGTAAGTTGCTTGCGCTTCTGATACTTCTTAAAAATAGTGTGTATTGTAAAAAGCTATTCTTCAATTCCTTGAAGACTGGACCCATAAATTAACAGAGCACCGGCCAAAAATACAGTGATTCGTTAGGGAAAATTTATATTCAACAGCTGACCATGTCTCGGCTGTTATTTAACCGATTTCCGTGAAATTTGGCATTTAAACTTCCTTCATAACCTTCTATCTAAATCGAGAATTAAAATTAAGACCACAGTTCGAAACTTTATTATTTTTGTGACGTCATACTTTACCACTCTACTTGTATCCATCAATCAATTTTAAAATTCTAGAATTTTATTTGCGCGGTTGGATGCACCCCGAGGGTCTGAATAATCACGGTAAATCATTTGAATTTCAAATATAGACAGGAAAAACCTTTTATATAGCCTTTCATGATAAGGAACCTATAGATTATTAAGCTTTTGTAATACAAGCTCTTTTAGGGTCTAAGAACAAATCGGTCAATACGAACCACCGAAATTTCTTAAATGTACCTGTCTCAGATAAATATATATGTTGGAAGAGAGAGACGTTTTGACCAGCAGTAAAAACATCGATAGCTCTATTCGAATGTCAATATCTTCTAGCAGGCCTAAAGAAGCCTGGTACTCCCTTCCAACTCATACGAAAACTTGTCTAGTTACAGTAGAACCCGTTACCCCGAGGAGAAAGGGAAAACATTACGACTTACTCGAGTAAGCAGGTATTTATACCGACCTATCTATTGCACAACTATCTCCCAGGATTCCTGTTACAAGCTGTTTGAGCATCAGTAGCACACTGTTTTGAATTGGTGCATCATTGCCAATTAATGTAAAAAAAGTAATGATATATCTATGAAACCAGTCGTGGCGGAAGCCATGAATCAACAGGTCAAATGACACGTAGTCAGGTTGAGCCGCGTTTGTATCGTTGAAAGCAAACCTGAGCAAGCAAACGGAAAGCAAACGTGGTGATTCATGCTTGGGAACTTTAGAACAATGCCGACACGGCAAGTCTAAGAGTATATAACTAGTATATGGCATCCATGCGGATGTGGATACCGAGTCTTAATAATTGACATACCTGTTTTTTCTCTAGTTTGGTGGAGTTCTTTCATTAAAACCGGCAGCAAAACTCCAAAATTAAACACTATAGCATGAGCCATTCCATTTGACATGGAAGCTCCTAAACAGACCAGCCATGAATATCTGCTGTCTTGTTTCCGTGCATGACGTACGGCCATTGTTGACAGTACAGTTGTTAAGAGTGCAAAGCAACATCTACAAGAATAATAAGCTCCAAAAACGTTTAGCATATCATTTATCATTGAAACATCGCGGGCGTCAAACACAGGATACCCATTCAAACTCAAAGTGCCCGTATGCTCGGTTTACAAGTCTTCTCTTTTTAACTCGTGGATTGCAAATCCATGAGTTATTGTGAGGGGTCGAATATGCAAATGAGTCAGCTTAGTACTTCGTGTATGACAACATGAAATGGCACTATTCAATCTATATCTATTGTCTAACTAGAATATTGCATACATAGGGTAGTAACCTATTGTGTCACTCACTCACTCACTTTCCTGTAAACTTCCGGTCTGTGAAACTTTACTTCCGGCCTATTCCCGATAATAGGATACGGTGATAACTTCTGTTATAATATAATAATATTGCAGGCTCGTAACATGATATATGGGATCAAGCTCCAAATTATGGCCAGGATCAGGGATCAGAGACTAGGGCTCAGGGATCAAATGGGTGGGATCAAGGATCAGGGACATTGGATCAGGATCAGGGATCAGCTCAGTTTTTTGCACCAAGGATCAGGGATCAAAAATTTCTAAAAATATGAGCTCAGGAATCAAAATTTTCGCCGAAAACCCAGGATCATTCAAGACGAAAATATACCATGTTTAATACGAGCCTGGTATAGCAGCCTCGAGAAGCTTTGAACGTAATGTAACTGTTTTAGATTTGTGTACAAAGCAACACTGAATTTTTAGGAACACGATCTAAGCTCGATGTCGACCCTCGACATTATACCTCGTGGTCTACATGTACACGGGTCTCATGACACTCCGCGAAGATAGGCAAAAATGCCTATAGATCTGAATAGATAATTTCTTATTCCTTGTCACATTTTGTACTGAACTACTCTCAGCTCCCTCTGCAGCTTGGAATTCGTCATCTCCAAGTTGAGCTGTTCGATTCTTGGATGTGAAAACAATCGGGACTTTAATTTGCAGTCGCTGTCTTCAAACAACATCGTCGCAAGTCCAAAATCAAAAATCGTCGCCAGTCCAATATCAACGAGCCATCCAAGCATTTAGTGTTTGTGCTCTATCAGCACGAGAGTAAATGTTGAAATAAAAAGCAAACAAAATCATAGTTTGAGTACGAACTGTGCCACCTGCCGAAAAAGTAAACTGGCCGTGCCGAACCGCTACGGCCCCGCTGGCCGAAACGGCATCAAAAATGCGTATTAAGTTTAAGTTTGGTGGCTATCATGAGTACTTTTATGGAGTAATTTATTTTATTAATAGCGATATTTGGTTCATAGAGAAACTTCTTTCATAATTTGTACATATTTAACAGATGTAAGGAAGTTACAAACGTAAATTAGCAATATGTACAAAAAATATCATCTTAAAAACAGTGAATTGCTCATTAGCTCAAGCGGTTCGTTGCTGGCTCGAGTTCCGAAGGTCGTGGGTTCGACTCCCGGGTGGTACATATAATTTTCTTCTTTTTTTTTTCTTTTTTATCTTTTTTCTTTGCTTCGTTATCTTTTTCTTTTGTTCTTTCGTACTCAAGTCTATTATTTTTTTGCTAAAAAATTACATTAGCTCATATTATTAATGATTATCCAACTGACTCCCTAAAAATTCCTTTAAATGCTTTACAGGTGGGCCCAAACTTAATGTTTAAATTTGTGAGAGCAATGATCTATCATTTAAAGAAATATGTATTGCTTTAATTGATCTATAATTTTGCCTTCAAAAAAACCTCATTATTTAACTAAAATTAAACTAATTTAACTAAAGGGGACAATCCACGAGTTACTTCGCCATTGGCGGATTGATTCAATTTGTCAGTTTGATTCACCCTCGCACGTGCACAGTTCAGTCAAATTATTACATTTGAGTTCCAGAGTTCTTGTGTTTTAGTAATATACTTTTAGCAATACGCATTTTAATTGAATATTGAACTCTCCTGTTCTAGTACAGTAATAGACAAAATCGGCTAACGTTCATATCTTCTGGGATTAGAACTTTTTGTTCGCTACATTCATTTCCATATCAATGCAGCATTGTCATGGAAATTTAGTGATCAAAAAGTTCGAATCCAAGAAGGTTTGAATATAGACCCATATCACGCAAGTGTGAGATTATAAATTATTTGATTTATCGGAAAAAGGAATTCACTATCAATTTCATCACACTGATATTAGTAAAACTGCAATTTTTTTGGGAGATTGCTCTTAAATTGACAAACCTGACAAAGATATGAATTTTTAAAACTTAGCATTTTTACAAAGAAATGTATGGTGGCATGGACGGGCATCACATGCATGGCGAGTCTCGTTATCATGCTAAACACATACATTTCTTTACAAAAATTTCACAAAAATATCTAGCTTCAAAAATCCATAACTTCGTCAGTTTAAGGGCAATCTTTATGAAACTCTGCAATTTTACCAATATCAATGTGATGAATGTGATAGTGAATTCGTTTTTTAAGCAATAGAAGATAGATTTCTACCGGTGAAATAGAGCACGCGTGATGTTGGAAGAAACACGAGAAAAGTTTAAAAATCACGAGCGCGAGCCGTAGGCGAAATTTTGTTCATTCTTAAAAGAGCCAGGACTTATTGTAAACAATACCTTTGGCTGAATCAAAAAGCAATAGACGCTTAAGCGTGGCATGTGCCAACCATTTCTTTTTGTTTTGCTGCTTCGGAATAGTTGTTCTGTTGCTGCGCGACGGAGTGTTCCCAGTATTTCATTCGTTCCTCGGACGCACCGGCAAGAATTTCTTTTGTCTGTCAACTGCTCCGGTATAATTTAATTTGTTGCTCCGGAAGCATCCGGAGCACTGGGTGGCGTAGGATTGGTACTCCATATCTACTGCGCTTCACTTACTTCGGATGCTTGACTTGCTATTAATTACACCGAAGGTAAGTACTTCATGGCTGAATGCCATATAGTCGTCTTCCTATAGTCGTCTTCCTACTATATTTACCCTAAACCTAACCCTAAGACCGACTAATGTGGACATTCAGCCATGAAGTATAAACCCACCGATCAGTCAAGTGATCAACGAAAAAAAAATGAAACGCAATATCGCTAGTCTTCTGTTGCAGTCGGTTCACTTTTCATTGTGTACGATCGACTTTCGAACGTTGAGGTTTGAAAAGCTTTGATGAGTCTCTAAAATATTTGAAACTTTCATACGATTTATTCAACCAAATTTTATTTCTTCAGCCAAATTTTCATCATAACATTAAGTCCTTCCATTTTTCTCTTGCTAGTAATAGACCTTTGCTGAATTCACATGACTGACCGTTTGACAACAGATTCAAGTCGAGGCTAGCGCTTAGGTTTTCAAATCCATACATCTACTCCAGCCTCACCTTAAACCTATTGTCCCAGTCACAACCTCGTTTCCAGGCCCCTGCCTCACCTCCAAGCGAAGAGAAAAGGGCCTGGGAACGAGGTTGTTATGGTCATTAAAGCAAATTCCTGAAGGGTCTATTAATGTGCCATGGAGTCTAACTTTCCGCTTCCTGGTTTGGTGATTCTACAGAGAAATCAGAGATCAGCCACGTACATCCTTTAAATCTTTGATGCCTTCAAGTAGCCCGAGTAAACACCAGAGTCCTTGGTGTCTATTCAACATGAAATTCAGCGATTTTTTAATAAAACTGCAATTAGTGCACGCGATTCATAGCAGTTTGGTCGTTAAGGACGTTTGCAGTCGAATGATAATATCATGATGAGACTTTCTTAAAAAGGAAAGTACTTTTGTAATCACACTGACGATGGCGTGTGCTTGACGCCGAAACATGTCTGTAAAAAGAAGTATGGTGAATATGGTGCTGGACGTCAGTGGCGTAGCGAGGGGGGAGCCAGGGGGGGGGGGGCGACTGCGCCCCCTAAAATTTTGGACTTGAGCCTTCATCTGAAGGATAATGTCAATGACATCACTTTAAAGTTTGACTTTTAATTTAATTCACATTATTCAAATGTTATCTCAAGTATACTCCGCACTTGGACGAAGTTTTGCTTTTGTCCTAATTAACGTTCTTCCTGGGGAAATTAGGAAATTAGCATATTTTGGCGGGAACTGGACCTTGAAATTTAACCTTTCCAGATGCAGAACGAATGTAACTTCATTCCATCAAGACATTCCTAGAATTGCAATACAGTTACTATTTCGTAGACAATCAGAATTTCCTCTTCTTTCTCTTGATCTTTTTTCTGTTGATTGGGTTTGAAGCAGAAGAGAAGAAAAGGTACCAATCCACCAACGAGAGTTATTGTACCCAACATTATGAAAGCCTCTCGGTAGGAGTGACGATCGGCCACAAGACCTGAAAGATTTGGATTGAGAGATTTTATTGGATTCTAACATGCCCAATGATGAAACCCTTACTCGCAAGAAATGTCCTTTATTAAAGGTAAAGTAAAAAAATATATCATTTTTATATGATCATATAGAGGTTTTTAAATATTGTATTGAAATGTACTTGGCTACTTCGAAGTACATTGATCTACATTTTAATTTTATGAATTTGAAGTGCGCCAGTGACAACGTGTTAACTGGGATATATATGTTATCGTAATTATGATTATTTCACAAACAAATAAGCAGAAGAAGAGGAAGGAGAAGAAGAAGAAGAAGAAGAAGGAGAAGAAGAAGATGATGATGAAGAACAAGTATTTTTGATTGCTTTTATTCAATTACGATACTGCCTTGATTAGCGTTATGCTACTTGCAGGTTAAATGAAAATGTAAAAATGTAAATGTCAAATGAACAAGAACAAGAGCAAGAACAATTAAGAAGAACAAGAACAAGAAGAATGCATACGTAGCAAAAATGGCTTTCTATGAAGATGTTTTGTTGTTGCGCAATTTGATCATTTAGACTAACCTGATATCATAGGACCAAGACTATAAGCCACTGAAGCAGCTGTATTAGCACATCCAAAGGCATACGGCCTCTGATCTTGCCCCACGCTATTTAACATCATTATATTGAATGTAGTATTGAATATTCCATCAGCCATACCATAGAGTAGTGTGATAACCACCAGGACAGGATAGCTACTTGTCAGTGCTACAACCAAATTACTTATACCACTAAATAAATCACCCATTTGAAATATATAAACTGGTCGGATCACTTCACAGAGTTTTCCGGTGACAACCCTTGCAACAAGAGATCCAATCCCAATGCCCAAATACAAGTATGAAGACTTTGTACTGGTGATGCCCATTTCCTCGCAGCGTCGAACCTTGTAAAAAAAATCGTGAGTATAACATATATTCGGTATTGTATTTCTTCAAAAATTGACTGACATTTCTAGAAAATATATTGAAGCCCATGTTGGTAAGTCAGTCGATCCAAACTCTACTACCCTAGTTTGCTACTATCCCAGAATGGAGATTCACACATATTTAAGGGGGTGTTTGCATGACACTAGGATCATCCTAGCACTAGGATCATCCTAGTAGGCAAATCATCCTACCTGCTATACATTTACTGCATTCAGTTCAGGGGCGGATCCAGGATTATCTTCAGGTGGGGGTGCACCTTTTCAGGAGGGGGTGTACCATCATATAGATATTTTAGAAAAATATTGAGAAAAAAGGACTCAAAGTCATCTCAGGAGGGGGTGCGCACCTCCTGCACCCCTCCCCTAAATCCGCCCCTGCAGTTTACATGGAAATTTGTGTCTTCGCCTCGGGTACTAGGATCATCCTACTAAACAGAATGCAGTAAATGTATAGCAGGTAGGATGATTCACCTGCTAGGATGATCCTAGTGTCAGGTAAACACCCCCTAATAGTGTAATTGTGACAGAAGCAAACAAAAACTGCATATAGCTTACCAAGTGAATTGGCAGAGATAAGTGGCTGAATGACACTATGAACAAGCTTATGGCAGGAATGATATAACCAGGCAGTTTACAAAAGCTAAATGTTTCCATCAATCGTCTGCAAAAAGTGTTTGGCTGTTCGTTTCTTCCCAGTCTTGGTGTCAGATGTGTGGATGGAGTTTCAACGTTAGGATCAAATAAAATCGAAATGAAGCACGTACAAAATAGAATACCAGACATTGTTCTTAAGGTATTTCTCCATCCCACAGAATCCACTAAAACCTCCATAATCGGTCCCATTGTAAAGAAAGCTGCTGATGATCCCAGTCCAAGAATTCCGATCGCAAACGAACGTCGTTTGTCAAAATACATGCTTACGGTAAGATGACATGCCATTACAGCTAAACTCATGCCTACACCATACATCAGGGAAAGGGAACAAAACATGAATGTTATTCCTGTGGCCCAGGATGTGATGGTAAGGGCTGCTGTACATGTTAGAATACCAATGGCGTGAGACAATCGACATCCAAACCGATGGCAGATTTTTCCACTGGCGATACACAAAAATAATGCCACACCAAATGTAAGGGAACCGATTAAAGCTGAAACAGAAAAGAGGTGCATGAGGTGCAAAAGCGGACTTTAACATTCAGGACTGGGGCATTCTTATCACTATTCGATGGGGCAAAACAATTCAATTTAGGGGAAGGGTGGTTCAGATACTCTTCCCTTGCATCCCTCACAGCATCCTATGCCCTACAACAGCAACCATCCACGCCTTCGACTTTACCAGGGATTGCCCACCTCACACACAGGCATTCGCTTGGACAGACCAGTCATCACAGCATACCCCACACTGCTTCACCTACCACCTCTTTGTGTCAAAGCTCAGGAAACACCTGTCGTTAGCAGGAATTCCACCTTCATCATATGCAGGATACTCCTTTCGTCGAGGCGGCGCCTCCTTTGCCTACCAATCAGGTATCCCCTTAGAACTCATTAAGGCATTAGGAGACTGGCGTTCAGACACTATATTGATATACCTTACTATGCCACTAACCATTAGGCTTGAGTCAGCCAACTTGTTAAGTAAGTCTATTCTCCAACTCCACAATCCACATTAGGTTTTATTTGGGTTTGGGCACATGTCTTTTAGGACATGTTTAGTTAACTAGGGAATATATTTTAGATAATTGTTAAATCAGGTAAATGTTTGTTGTCAATTGTAATAAAGACTACCTGACCCCAACCTTGAGTGAAGTCGTGCTAGGTTTAGCTACTCGTGAGGACAGTTCTTCATTACTCGTGCCCAGGCCGTGGGCCGGGAACGAGTTATAAACTGCAAATGTTTTTTTTTTTTTTTTGTCAATGTTCGTCCGGAGGCACTTCTGATTGGTTAAGAACGTAAAAACAATGCCCTTCATTCATCACCTTTGAGCGACTGCAAACGCAAGCCAGCGGAACTTTAGGAATGCAAGATGGCCGACTACAAAGAAAATAGCTAGCTTTCAGAGATAGGATTTTCCTGCAGTAGAACAATGTAATTTGGAGCTTTTAACTCGAGATATACCTATATACTTATAAGAGCTTCAGAATGGGCTGCTATTTTGAGGGCTGCTACTTTGACCAAATATCGAACTCTAAATACTATTTCCTATGAGCTGGAAATCTACGGATTTCTCATCCTACATGTTGCTAAACGAACATACATAGAAGCAAGTCAATTATATTCCTCATTCAAGCATTCAAGAGATCTTGAGAGGTTTTTGTACTGAATTTTAATATCGGAATTCTGGAGCAGACCATTGCATGGAACTTGACCTTGTATTGCGGGTTTGGCCACGTAACGTCTTTTATTCATATATAGCTATTTATTATATCCACATCCATTGGATATGAGCAATCGCGCGCTCTGATTGGTTCCTCTACTACTAGGCTATCAGCTCATATCCCGTGATTAGAGAAAATCAAAATGGCGGAGCGCTTTGCCGAACTAACTGAGGACGAAATAAAATCTTTACTAGAAAACAAAACTCCAAAAAGTACAAAAAAAAGTTTGGAATGAAAGTATTTAATTTGATGGTAAGAAGTACATTTTTTGTATTTTTCAATGATTATGAATACAGATTTTTACCCAAATCTACTGGCTCTGTCGCTATTTGCCGGTTTGTTTACAGTCCTCATGCTGGCTAATTATAAACACTTTTTTTGACCTTTTTTATTGTAGACTGGTTCCAGAGCTCAAATAATTTTGACAAATATATCACCGAGATGTCCAAAACTGAGTTAAATAGCTGCTTGAAACTATTCAAGTTTATACTGTTTCGTGCGATTTGTCACGTCCTCGAAAACCGAAAGAAATCTTGTAAAATATTTTTCCATTAATATTTTTAAACTTGAAAATCATTAAAATTATATTTTTCTCGACTCAGAATCCAGTGGATGTGGATATAATAAAACAATTATTCTACTCAATCTCGTCGTACATGGCTCATGTACGACTCGATTTCGTGGAATAATTGTTAAATATATAACATCCGAAACATAAACGAAAAAATACACGATTTGTTATTGTGTCAAAAACGCCGTTGTAGAAGTCTTTACAGCAAACAATTGAGATACATAGTGAAATAAAAAGTTGAATAAACTGGTATATTCGATTCGCAGGTAATATTTTTGCATGTTGGAGATATATAATACCCATGCATGATAATAGGAGGACAAAGGCAAACACTAATAGCTGCTGACGGACAAATTGACTAATCAGATATTCTTTAGTTTAAGTTAGCCGATTCAAAAAAAGGTATTTATGTTAGGGTTAACTATTTCCCGGAATGGTGAAGAATGCGTGAAAGGGCTCGGGGAAGAGTACGAACGGGGCCGGTCATTGGAGCCTCTCCTAAAAGGGGCTCCCGGGGCACGAGTGAACGCACGTGTGCGTCTAGTTGATGTAAATGCCGGTCCCCTTCAGCTACTTGCTGGATTGCAGAATAGTTTTTCTATCTTTGTAACGTAGGAATTTTACGACGATCTGTCTGGGTTTCTCAGTGCATTTTCCTGTTCTGTGTGCCCTTTCTATTTTGATTTTTTCGGGATAGATGTCAAACTTGTCATTGAGCAATTCTTTGACCTTGTCTTCTGTTGTATGTAGTCCAACTTTTGTTTTTGTCTTCCTTCAAACCACTGATCCTCACGTTATGGTGCGCGGAATGGTCCAAAAATACGGCATTGCATTAGAACACACAATTGTTGGTCAGAGACAAAAATACCGTCGGTCGAAGAAATATAACTCGGTCAGACAAATAAAACTCGGTCCTGAGAAATTAAAACTCGGTCAGCCAAAAAAAAATCGGTCAGCCAAATAAAACTCGGTCAGAGAAACAAACTCGGTCAGAGAAATATAACTCGGTCCGACAGAAATATTAAAACTCGACTCGCTCGGCCAGAGAAAGAAAACTCGGTCGGAGAAATAAACTCGGTCAGAGAAATATAACTCGGTCCGACAGAAATAATAAAACTCGACTCGCTCGGTCAGAGAAAGAAAACTCGGTCGGAGAAATAAAACTCGGTCAGAGGAATAAACTCGGTCAGAGAAATAAAACTCGGTCAGAGAAAGAAACCTCGGTCAGAGAAATAAACTCGGTCAGAGAAATAAAAGTAATTAAAAAGACTTAATAACATAAATAAATAAATTAAAACGACGATTTGGTGAAGTTTTCAAAAGAAAATAAAAACGAAAATACTGAAAGAAAAGTACGAGCCCTCGTCAATCTGAGCCAGTGTTATTGAAAACATTGATCGCTGCCTAAAAAGAAACTATTGGGCTTCAACTCTTCATGACAGAGAGTTTTCAGAAGTCCAAGATCTTTTTATTTGTTGAGTTTATTTCTCTGACCGAGTTTTCTTTCTCTGACCGAGTTATTTGTCTAACCGAGTTTTATTTTTGACAGAGTTTTATTCAGTTCTGACCGAGTTATATTTCTCTGACCGAGTTTTTGAGTTGCTGACAGATTTTAGCCGATCGATCTTCGACCGAGTTTATTTTCTATTTCTCTGACCCAGCTTTATTTCTCTGACCGACTTTTATTTCTCTGCATCGGAGAAAATTGCCCATACATTTGGAACATTTGCTCTTTTCGGTCTCAGCCTCTCTCTTTTTGAGCAATTCCTACACAAAGTAGCTCAAAACCCGCTCAAAATGTAACAATAACACTAAAGAGCGTGTAAGTAATGTTTACGTCTATTATTGCTGCGAGCGAAGCGAGCAGCTTACTATTCGTGCAAAGCTCGAGCTTTTCAGCGATTTTCTCGTGACGTCAAAAAACGTCATCATAATCAGTTAACGTTAATGCATGGTCAGTGGTCACTGGATATACAAGTTGTGGATATAAAAGAGTGTTGGTAAGTATGTTGTAATGGATTTCTTTTGTATCTTTGACTGGTAAATAATTAGGGAAATTTTGCTTATTGTTCTTTTAATTTTAGTCAGTCTTTGAATCAATTTTGAGGTAAGTTGAAACTTAAGTTTATGTGCTATCATGTTCGATATCATGTCGAATTCAACCCTCATTCGTCAGTGCAAATATTTATAAAGGTCACAGGCTAGTGACGTTTTACAGGCAGTTTAGTGATGGTTTTAGAGAAAGACAATGATCTTTTATGAGTTTGTCCGCACTTTTGTTGCTGCCTGTAAAACGTCACTACTAAAGAAACAACCTTTGACCTTTATGAATATTTGTAGATAGCACAAAAGCTTGGGTTTCAGCTTACCGATCTAACACGATCACGCAGCTTGATAATTCTCTCAAAACTGATTCAAAGACTGACTAAAATTAAAAGAACAACTAGACGCACACGTGCGTTCACTCGTGCCCCGGAAGCCCCCTTTTAGGAGAGGCTTCAATGACCAGCCCCGTTCGTACTCTTCCCCGAGCCGTTTCACGCATTCTTCACTTAACCGTAACATAATAAAGACCTTTTTTGACCTTTTTAAAGAATATCTGATTAGTCAATTTGTCTGTCAGCAGCTATTAGTCGACATGCAAAATATTACCAGCGAATATACCAGTTTATTCAACTTTTTATTTCACTATGTGTCTCAATTGTTTGCTGTAAAGACTTCTACAACGGCGTTTTTAACACAATAACAAATCGTGAATTTTTTCGTTCATGTTTCGGATGTTTTAAACAATAAAAGACGTTACGTGACCAACAAGGTCAATGGAACCTATCCGTTCCATGCAATGGTCTGCTTTAGAATTCCGTATTAAAATTCAGTACAAAAACCTCTCAAGATCTCTTGAATGCTTGAATGAGGAATACAATTGACTTGCTTCTACGTATGTTCGTTTAGCAACATGTAGGATGAGAAATTCGTAGATTCACAGCTCATAGGAAATACTCAGTTTATCCATGTTTATCGCGAGGGTTCTCTTTCAAGTACTCCATTTAGAGTTCGATATTTGGTCAAAGTATTGGAGATGAAGCTCAAACTAACAGCCCATTCTGAAGCTCTTATAAGTATAAAGGTATACCTGGAGTTAAAAGCTCCAAATTACATTGTGCTACTGCAGGAAAAGCCTGTCTCTGAAAGCTATTTTCTTTGTAGTCGGCCATCTTGCATTCCTAAAGTTCCTCGCTGGCGTTCACTACGGAGGTGATGAATGAAGGGCATTGTTTCTTACGTTCTTAACCAATCAGGAGTGCACACGTCACCGATTGCGCAAGAATGCTGCATTCTCGAGACGACGACAGGAAAAAAAGAAAAACAAGACGCACACGTGCGTTCACTCGTGCCCCGGGAGCCCTTCAGTGACCGGCCCCGTGCGTACTCTTCCCCGAGCCGTTTCACGCATTCTTCACTTAACCGTAACATAATAAAGACCTTTTTTGACCTTTTTAGAGAATATCTGATTAGTCAATTTGTCTGTCAGCAGCTTAGTGTTTGCCTTTATCCCAACATGCAAAAATATACCAGTTTATTCAACTTTTTATTTCACTATATATCTCAATTGTTTGCTGCAAAGACTTCTACAACGACGTTTTTGACACTCAATAACAAGTCGTGTATTTTTTCGGCGTTCATGTTTCAGATGTTTTATCTATTACGTGACCAAACGCATCAGGTCAAATAGAGTCTTGATTCCATGAAAATATATGAATAAATTGTCTGGCCAGAATTGTGTTAAAATTCATTACAAAAACGTCTCAAGATCTCTTGAATGCTTGAATGAAAAATATAATTGACTTGCCTCTATATCCGTAACATATAATAAAGACCTTTTTTGACCTTTTTAGAGAATATCTGATTAGTCAATTTGTCCGTCAGCAGCTTAGTGTTTGCCTTTATCCCAACATGCAAAAATATACCAGTTTATTCAACTTTTTATTTCACTATATATCTCAATTGTTTGCTGTAAAGACTTCTACAACGACGTTTTTGACACAATAACAAATCGTGTATTTTTTCGGCGTTCATGTTTCAGATGTTTTATCTATTACGTGACCAAACGCATCAGGTCAAATAGAGCCTTGATTCCATGAAAATATATAAATAAATTGTCTGGCCAGAATTGTGTTAAAATTCATTACAAAAACGTCTCAAGATCTCTTGAATGCTTGAATGAAAAATATAATTGACTTGCCTCTATATGCGTTCGTTTAGCAACATGTAGGGTGAGAAATTCGTAGATTTCCAGCTCAAAGGAATTGTTACGAGTCGCGAGAGCTTCAGTTTTCAAGTACTCCATCGGAGTTCGATATTTGGTCAAAGTATTGGAGATCAAGCTCAAAACTAGACGCACACGTGCGTTCACTCGTGCCCCGGGAGCCCTTCAGTGACCGGCCCCGTGCGTACTCTTCCCCGAGCCGTTTCACGCATTCTTCACTTAACCGTAACATAATAAAGACCTTTTTTGACCTTTTTAGAGAATATCTGATTAGTCAATTTGTCTGTCAGCAGCTTAGTGTTTGCCTTTATCCCAACATGCAAAAATATACCAGTTTATTCAACTTTTTATTTCACTATATATCTCAATTGTTTGCTGTAAAGACTTCTACAACGACGTTTTTGACACAATAACAAATCGTGTATTTTTTCGGCGTTCATGTTTCAGATGTTTTATCTATTACGTGACCAAACGCATCAGGTCAAATAGAGCCTTGATTCCATGAAAATATATAAATAAATTGTCTGGCCAGAATTGTGTTAAAATTCAATACAAAAACGTCTCAAGATCTCTTGAATGCTTGAATGAAAAATATAATTGACTTGCCTCTATATGCGTTAGTTTAGCAACATGTAGGGTGAGAAATTCGTAGATTTCCAGCTCAAAGGAATTGCTACGAGTCGCGAGAGCTTCAGTTTTCAAGTACTCCATCGGAGTTCGATATTTGGTCAAAGTATTGGAGATCAAGCTCAAAATAACAGCCCATTCTGAAGCTCTTATAAGTGTCTAGGTACATCTCGAGTTAAAAGCTCCATTTTCTATTGTCTCACTGCTGGAAAAGCCTGTCTCTGAAAGCAATTTTTTGGGCTGTCCGCCATTTTGCATTCCTAAAGTTCCTGACTGGCGTTCACTTCGAGGGCCTTCGAAGAGTTCGCACTCGCTCAAAGGTGATGAATGAAGGGCATTGTTTCTTACGCTCTGAACCAATCAGGAGCTTTAACACGTGACCGATTGCGCAAGAAAGGCCTCTTCTGGCGGAGAAAAGAGAAAAAAAAAAACATTTGCAGTTTATAACTCGTTCCCGGCCTAAAGGCCTGGGCACGAGTAATAACAGCCCATTCTGAAGCTCTTATAAGTGTCTAGGTATATCTCGAGTTAAAAGCTCCATTTTCCATTGTCTCACTGCTGGAAAAGCCTGTCTCTGAAAGCCATTTTTTGGGCTGTCCGCCATCTTGCATTCCTAAAGTTCCTGACTGGCGTTCACTTCGAAGACCTTCGAAGAGTTCGCACTCGCTCAAAGGTGATGAATGAAGGGCATTGTTTCTTGCGCTCTGAACCAATCAGGAGCTTTAACACGTGACCGATTGCGCAAGAAAGGCCTCTTCTGGTGGACGACGAGAGAAAAAAAAAAAACATTTGCATTTTATAACTCGTTCCCGGCCTAAAGGCCTGGGCACGAGTAAAAAGAAACATTTGCAGTTTATAACTCGTACCCGGCCTAAAGGCCTGGGCACGAGTAATAAGCAAAATTTGTATTAACAATATCGCTAATTATTTACCAGTCAAAGATACAAAAGAGATACAATTCACTTACCAACGCAATTTTATAACCACAACTACTTGTACGTTTACTTAGGGTTTCACGGGTTAAATTACCCACTCTCAATTGTTGCTGTATACCTTGCATACTCGCAGCACTTCACTTTCTATTAGAAATGGCTAGTTATTATTATCTACTTTTCTTTAGCTTTTCGAAACTGTGAGTCTTTGGATGCCGTAAGAGGCGAATGTATAGCCAACGGATAGAATGAGCTTATAAAATCAGCGAAAATACGATTCTAAATTTTAACCGATTCCTATGAATTATATATCAAAATGTTCGGAAAAACATGTTTTCAAATCCACTGTTTGATTTTTGACAAGTTCTGTTTTATTTCAAAGAGAGCCGATTTTCTAGCTTGACCCCGGTTTTGTCACGTATTTTCTCTTGTAAAAACCGTTCAACTGTATTCATTCAACTCAAAAAATACGGTGGTTTTTTACAATAGAATTCGATCCAAACCATAAAATACAGTCTGTGAATAATTGAATTAACTGTATCCACTGTTTGATTTTGCTTAGATAGTTATTATTTCGAGAAAAGATCCAAAAACCGTGTTTTTGAGGACTTATAGTTTGTATGGGCTCATGTGGGGGGCGTGAGCATGAAATCGTATAGCTGACTATTTGTTAACAGATTTTCTCCGATGCCGAGATTATTTCTCTGACCGAGCTAGTTTTATTTCTCTAACGTAACCGAGTTTATTTCTCTGACGGAGTTTTATTTTTCTGACCGAGTTTTATTCCTCTGACCGAGTTTTAGGATTGACCGAGTTTTAGTAATTGACCGAGTTTTAGGAATTGACCGAGTTTTAGAATTGACCGAGTTTTAGTGAATTGACCGAGTTTTATTTCTCTGACCTAGTTTATTTTTCTGACCGAGTTTTATTTCTCCGACCGAGTTTTCTTTCTCTGACCGAGTATATTTCTGTCGGACCGAGTTTTTAACTCGTGGATTGCAAATCCATCTTTCTCTGACCGAGTTTTATTTCTCTGACTGAGTTTTATTTGTCTGACAGAGTTTATTTCTCTGATTGAGTTTTATTTGTCTGATTAACCGAGTGTTATTTCTCTGACCGAGTTTTATTTCTTCGACCGACATTATTTTAGTTTCTGACCAATTATGTGTTCTAATTCAATGCCGTAATTTTGGACCACTCCGCACGCCATATCACGTTGTTCTTTCTGCTTTGATTCTCTAAGTAATCAACTTTGTCATCGATGTATCTATAGTTCTTTTTAGAGAGAGTATCTCTATAGATAGGCTGTCACCACATATCGGATTTAGTCTTTACCTCGTCTAGATCCTTCTGAAAGTATTGTAAACTGTCTTTGATTTCTTGTATCTCCCGGTTCAGATTGTCAACAAATCGGCTGTGAAAATTATCGACCAGGAGATTTACAAAGCATTTAAAACTGTTCTCCTGTACTTTGAGGAGTTCCTTAACGGTGTTCAGGCCAATTTGCTCAGAGTTCGGATGATCGACCTCCGCATATGATCAAGTAATGATATATCTATAAAACCAGTCGTGGCAGCAACCATGAATCAACAGGCGTCCTGCATAATCTTGGAAAGATAGTTCGCAATGTCTAATCAGTGACAGGTAGTTGCTTTCACTTTCAGCCGCGTTTTTATCGATGAAAGCAAACCTGAGCAAGCAAACTAAAAGCAAACGTGGTGATTCAGTAATTCAGGAACTTTAGCACGGGAAGTCTAAGA
This sequence comes from Telmatactis stephensoni, assembly GCA_029948255.1. NCBI lineage: Eukaryota > Metazoa > Cnidaria > Anthozoa > Actiniaria > Isophelliidae > Telmatactis > Telmatactis stephensoni. The sequence continues at coordinate 83,617 of JALIZF010000842.1, forward strand.
GTATATGACTGGCATAAGACATCCTTGCGAGTGTGGATACCGAGTCTTAATTATATATTTACATTGACATACCTGTTTTTTCTCTAGTTTGGTGGAGTTCTTTCATTAAAACAGGCAGCAAAACTCCAAAACTCAACACTATAGCATGAGCCATTCCATTTGACATGGAAGCTCCTAAACAGACCAGCCATGAATATCTGCTGTCTTGTTTCCGTGCATGACGTACAGCCATTGTTGACAGTACAGTTGTTAAGAGTGCAAAGCAACATCTACAAGTATAATAAGCTCCATTGAAACATCGCGGGCGTCAAACACAGGATACCCATTCCAACTCAAAGTGCCCGTATGCTCGGTTTACAAGTCATCTCTTTTTCAATTTGTCAGTTTGATTCACCTCGCACGTGCACAGTTCAGTCAAATTATTACTCGTGCCCAGGCCTTTAGGCCGGGAACGAGTTATAAACTGCAAATGTTTTTTTTTTCCGCTCATCGTCTCGAGAATGCAGCATTCTTGCGCAATCGGTCACGTGTTACACCCCTGATTGGTTAAGAACGTAAAAAACAATGCCCTTCATTCATCACCCCCGTAGTGAACGCCAGCGAGGAACTTTAGGAATGCAAGATGGCCGACCACAAAGAAAATAGCTTTCAGAGACGGGCTTTTCCTGCAGTAGCACAATGTAATTTGGAGCTTTTAACTCGAGATATACTTATATACTTATAAGAGCTTCAGAACGGGCTGTTATTTTGAGCTTCATCTCCAATACCTTGACCAAATATCGAACTCGAAATGGAGTACTTGCAACCGAAGCTCTCGAGACGCGATAAAGAAGTGATTCCTTTTTTGAGCTGGAAATCTACGAATTTCTCACCCTACATGTTGCTAAACGAACGCATATAGAGGCAAGTCAATTATATTTCTCATTCAAGCATTCAAGAGATCTTGAGAGGTTTTTATACTGAATTTTTATATATTTATATATTTTCATGGAACCAAGGCTCTATTTGACCTGATGCTTTTGGTCACGTAATGGATAAAACATCCGAAACATGAACGAAAAAATACACGATTTGTTATTGTGTCAAAAACGTCGTTGTAGAAGTCTTTACAGCAAACAATTGAGATGTATAGTGAAATAAAAAGTTGAATAAACTGGTATATTTTTGCATGTTGGAGATATCTAATATCCATGCACTAAAGGCAAACACTAATAGCTGCTGACGGACAAATTGACTAATCAGATATTCTTTAAAAAGGTCAAAAAGGGTCTTTATTATGTTACGGTGAAGTGAAGAATGCGTGAAACGGCTCTGGGAAGAGTACGAACGGGGCCGGTCATTGAAGCCTCTCCTAAAAGGGGCTCCCAGGGCACGAGTGAACGCACGTGTGCGTCTAGTTACATTTGAGTTCCAGAGTTCTTGTCAGTGTTTGAGTAATATACTTTTAGCAATACGCATTTCAATTGAATATTGAACCCAACTGTTCTAGCCCAGTAAGGGGGCCGGTGTTTACATGCAATAGGATCATCCTAGCAGGTGAATCATCCTACCTGCTATACATTTACTGCGTTTTGTTTACATGCAAATCTGTGTCTTCACTTCGGGTACTAGGATCATCCTACTCAACAGAATGCAGTAAATGTATGACAAGTAGGATGATTGGCCTGCTAGGATGATCCTAGTGTCATGTAAATACCCACTTATAGACAAAATCGGCTAACGTTCATATCTTCAGGAATTAGAACCTTTTGTTGGCTACATTCATTTCTATATAATATAGCATTGTCATGGAAATTTAGTGATCAAAAAGTTCGAATCAAAGAAGGTTTGAATTGGATACACAAAGCATTAGCTGATTACGTCTACTGTCGAAAAAAATCGAATGTCCCAAATTTTATATTGCATGCCTCCAAAGTAAAGCCTTAAAGTTTGCTGGTTGCATTATATTTAAAACATTTATTGACAATGCAATGATTCAAAAGAAAGAATGTAATCAGGACTCTAGATGTGAACACATTGTGTGGTGGCTTGCAAGCCAATACAGCATAAATGTCTGCACGTATAAGATACCCATTGCACATTTATTATGACTGCAGTGTAGCAAATTTGAAGTGTCATTAAGAAACTTACTTATCTCACATCAGCATAGAGACCTTGGCACCAACCTGTTAGTGATCATGTTGTCTACAATAGACCTTTTTCGAGTTTGTTCATACCGCTGTAAAATTAGACAAGAGACGCATTAACGCAGGGTTAGCCTCGAGTTAAGGTAAATTATTCGAAAATACCAGCGAGAAAAGCAAAACATTTTGACTAAGAACAATTTCATTCCCATGGGTCTTTCTTGAAAAGGAGGCTAACCCGCATAAATGCGCCTTGTGTCAAGAAGCTCAGCGGCCTCTAGTAATTGGGAACTGGACTATTTCCGTCATCATGCGTTGACCAAGTATATATCATCACTTGTTTTTGAGACTCAACATCTCACGAAACAAAAATATATAACCATGACTTCTTTGTCTGTCTGGGTATATAACTGGCATATATCCACGCGAATGCGGATAACGAGTCTTAATATTTGACATACCTGTTTTTTCTCTTACATTTGAGTTCCAGAGTTCTTGTGTTTTACTAATATACTTTTAGCAATACGCATTTCAATTGAATATTGAACTCAGTCTCCTGTTCTAGTACAATAATAGACAAAATCGGCTAATGTTCAAATCGTCTGGGATTAGAACTTTTTGTTCGCTACATTCATTTCCATATCAATGCAGCATTGTCATGGAAATTTAGTGATCAAAAAGTTCGAATCCCAGAAGGTTTGAATTGGGTACATTAAAGTATTGGCCGGTTACGTCACTAGAGTGAAGTTAGCAGGATGTTCAGCAGGCTGTTCGGTGAAGTTAGCAGACTTTTCAAGGCAGCCTGTTACGACATCAAAAATGAATCCAATGAAAGGAAATTAGACAAGGGATAATTAATCTGTACAATTTGGCCACATTAGATCAATTAGGGTGGAATGGGAAAAACGGACTAAAGGAGTATTTCTTTTTTGACCTCGAAAAGAGTCAATAAAAAGTCACGTGATGCATAGGATCTTTCACAAATCACTCAGTTCAAGAGCGAATGCCCCACTGATAATGAAGAAACCTCTAGATTGTTACTTTCCATGAATGCAATAGAATAAATATTCAATAGCATATGAAGGGTTGCGTCACTAGTGCTTTGTTAGACAGTTGCTTTATTTTGAGACTGAAATCATTGAATCAAATACATAAGTCGAATTGAAGTTCATTCTGATAAACACAATAGCTCTACAGGTAGCCGTTTCAATTCACAAACAAAAGTTCACCAGTCACGCTCTCAACGAGTCGAATGTGCCTGTAAACTTAGGTTGTTCCATTGTACATGTTTTTAAGAGTTTGTCCCTTTCAATACATTCGGATCACTTTTATAACAGTGTCTTGGTCTGTCTTTGATTACTTGGTACATTTCTGACGATAATGCCGGGTTTCTTGCCGTCCAACTATAAAGTTCGGCCTCTGTTTCGATTGTGATTTCAAATGGTTTCATGTTATCCATCACTCGTTCAATCACTTTAACCACGTTCACATTTCGAAGAGCTTCATCAAGGTGAAGTTCGATTTTTTCGTCCTCGGTTAGCACCAAGCATATCACGTTACTGTTTTTGACTTGACAACCACAGCAGTGTTTAATGTCGAGTTCATGAAGTTGTTTGCACACCTCCACAGCATACGTGGAAATAAAGAGCTTTGTCATAAACTTGATCGGGTTCATCTTGACTTCCCCTTGTAGTTCGCTTGAACGTGAATGGCTCGCTTTACTAAAATTTTGTTCATTCTTAAAAGAGCCAGGACTTATTGTAAACAATACCTTTGGCTGAATAAAAAAAACAATATACGCTTAACTAAGCGTGACACGTGCCAACCATTTCTTTTTGTTTTTTTCTGCTCCGGAATAGTTGTTCGGTTGCTGCGCAACGGAGTGTTCCCAGTATTTCATTCGTTCCTCGGACGAACCGGAAAGAATTTCTTTTGTCTGTCAACTGCTCCGGAATAATTTAATTTGTTGCTCCGGATTTTCCGGACCTCTGGGTGGCGTAGGATTGGTAGTCCATGTCTACTGCGCTTCACTTACTTCGGATGCTTGACTTATTAAATTACACCGAAGGTAAGTACATCATGGCTGAATGCCATATAGTCGTCTTCCTATAGTCGTCTTCCTACTATATTTACCCTAAACCTAACCCTAAGAGCGACTATGTGGACACTCAGCCATGAAGTATAAACCCACCGATCAGTCAAGTGATCAACGAAAAAAAAAATGAAACACAATATCGCTAGTCTTCTGTTACAGTCGGTTCACTTTTCATTGTGTACGATCGACTTTCGAACGTTGAGGTTTGAAAAGCTTTGATGAGTCTCTAAAATATTTGAAACTTTCATACGATTTCTTCAGCCTTTGTTAGTCCAGACCCAGGCCTCTTTTTACCCCGCTCCGCTTCGGTGAAACAGAGTCCAGAAGAACTTGCATGCGCATGCCTTACATGAACCAGTCAGACACCATAAAATTTTGGTGTGACCTGGTTACAAAGTTATCGTTGAAGTTTATCTGGATCAAATCAGCTATATGGGGCTCATTTTGAAAACGAATTCATCGAAGCAGTTAAGTATGCCTTCACTTGTACGAAGCACACGTTTTTACCCAAATTGGAGCAAATCCAAGCCCTGTATGATTGTCAAAAGGCCTTGTAACCAGGTCACACCAAAATTTTACAGTGTCTGATTGGTTCATGTAACGCATGGCGCATGCAAGTTCTTCTGGACTCTCTTTACCGAAGCGGAGCGGGGTAAAAGAGGCCTGGGTCTGGACTAGCCCTTTGTTTGTCTGCGTCTCGTGGAGTTACTAATTTACATATCATTTTAAACGGTTGGCTTCGCACAAAAGTCACGCACAGCAAGCCAAACACGATATAGACTTCATAAACCCTCCTAAATGGGCCGTAGAATATCTCGATAAAAAGTGATTTATTTTGTGATTGTGAAGTTGTTCGGATCAAGTTTTTTTGTCAAGTGTTAGGTAGAGATGGTAGAGTATCTCAATGAAGAGTTATTTGTGATTGTGTACTTTTTTGGATGTACATAATGGCCGTACGATATCCACGTCAACGAGACAGTAAATATTCGTGGCTGGTTTGTCTTGGTGCTTCTGTATCAAATGGAACGTCTCAGGCTGTAGTCTTCACTTTTGGTGTGTTAAAGAATTTCACCAAACTAGAGAACGAACAGGTACGTACAATGTTGAAGACTGACAATGAAAGCAACCAGCCGTGATTTCCAACATGTATTTTACCAGACCCTTTGGTGCCTGCGAAAATTCAATTTTCATGACTTTATTTTTAGTATTTTTTATATTTATATTTTTTTAGTATTTATGTTTGAGTAAGATTGCTAATGATTGGTCCCAGAAGTTTTCTCGGGTGAGCAGTGTTTGAATCATTCAATGATGATCTTCTGATTAGTCTTCAAGATGATCTTATGGAATAGAATAGAGTAATATACGTGTATAATGTCTTGAAGACTAAACAGCTCATGAATATTAAAGGGGACTAGTACGTAATTCGAGTCAAATTTAGAAAAAACTTGGAGCCTTTTTTGCCATTTGAAATGGTTAATTGCTCAGCCTTCTCTCGAAATTCACAAGAGTCTTGCTTTTAAACTGAGGCAAATAAAATATTCGGCATTAAAGTCACTGTCCGCCATTACAAGGTTGTCGCCTCAGTGACGTCAGACACTCCAAACGTATCCAGAGAGATATCTTGTCACTGAAAAAAGTTTAGTTCAGTTTTCTTGGAGAAATTTAATGTTTGTTGAAATGAATGACTCATTCAGGGTTGAAGATCTTGAACCACTAGCCACAGAAGAAGATCTAGCCACGTTTGGTTTGGCCTTATGGTGTGTCGACTGACGTCACCCCCTATTGTCTTCTCCGAATAACAATAGACGACAAGTGATCAATGGTGGACAAAGAAATAATCGCAAATTTCGATGGCTTTTATTATAGAAATGCATATAGATTGTTCAGGGGAGTTTATTTAGAGTACAAACATCACAACTAAAGTGGTTTGAAGCGATTTTCTTTTATTTTACATTTTTGACTCGAATTACGTACTGGTGCCCCTTTAATGAAATTCAACTTATTACATTACGCTAAGTAATTTCTATTCGACCTAAGCAGGGGCGTAACGAGGCCTGATTAAAGGGGGGGGGGGGGGGGGGGCAATTTTCTTGAGACCACGGCTCAAAGCCAAAATTTTAGGGGTGCGACCGCCGACCTTTTTTTTGCAAAACAGTCTTAGATTCCATCCGCTGTCCTCGTGATCCCACTTGAGTTTTAAACATTTTATGACGTCAAGAGTGTGTCAATAAGAGGACAGACAACTCAAAACCATCTTCAATAATTCGTTTTTATAACAATTATCCTTATCAAATCAAATCCTTATCAAACGCTACTGAGGGCACTGTAAAACCAACCCAAATTAGGACGGGTATTCTCATTTCCCCTCACCCCTATTGCTGGGTTTCATCCATTCCTTAGGGAACCAAAAGACAATGAATTGGTAGCCATGTTGGATGAAGAAACAATAGATGCTAATGATGAGAAATCTTTTGTTGAAGTTCATCCAAGATGGCTGCCGTGACGTCACATGCGCAGCAATTAACCCAAGCTCATGAACTTCGGACACTAAGACATTCCTTTGTTTTCAGCTTTGATAGGTTCTCTTATAATTGGTATAATCTATATCATAATCTGTTCTGTTTCAGCTTTAATCGGTTCCCTACATTAGGTGTGGCATTTTTTTATGTCCCATCCGCCAGTGGAAAAATCTGCCATCAGTTTGGATGTCGATTGTCTCATGCCATTGGTACTCTAACATGTACAGCAGCCCTTATCATCACATCCTGGGCTACAGGAATAACATTCATGTCATTTCCCTATGCCTGATGTATGGTGTAGGCATGAGCTTGATTGTAATGTCTCTTCCCATAATTGTCAGCATGTATTTTGATAAAAGACGCTCTCTCGCCATTGGCTTCCTCTTTGCAGGAACATCAACAGCTTACTTTATAATGGGACCGATAATGGAGGCCTTAGTGGATTCTGTGGGATGGAGAAATACCTTAAGAACAATGTCTGGTATTCTATTTTGTACGTGCTTCATTTCGATATTATTTGATCCTAACGTTGAAAATCCATCCACAAATCTGACACCAAGACTTGGAAGAAACGAACATACAAACACTTTTTGCAGACGATTGATGGAAACATTTAGCTTTTGTAAACTGCCTGGTTATATCATCCCTGTCATTAGTTTTTTCATCATGGAATTCAGCCACTGGTCTTTGCCCATTCACATGGTAAAGTTCTTAACTTTAAGCAATAACTTTTCCGTTTAATTCTATATATGTCGATAGGCCTAGGAGTTCAGGGAGGAAAACGCGTGTTCGTGAGTAGTCCTAAAGAAAGAAGTGTTTCTCGGCTCGTTGAATGCAAGAAGAAGAAACAATGACCGAAATGCTAAGAACTATGATATAGATTTAATTTGTTGTAAATGTCGAGTTTAGGCCGGTTTTGGAATGTTACTTAATTTTATCTAGAAAAAATTAAGATAAAAATGGATTTCTTGGCGAAACAATCATAAAATATCCTTAGCTTCGGAAAGCGAGATTGTAGTTGGTGATTTGGCTACCAAAGAGTGATGTA
>JALIZF010000863.1:0-87264 GCA_029948255.1 Telmatactis stephensoni
TTCTAAGCACACGATTTCTCCCTTTCAAATTTATTATATCATTATTTTTTAATATTTAATGATTTTGTAATCTGACTGTAGTGAGATGATTAATGGGGAAACAAAGAGGTACTATCTTGATTTGAAGGAGAATAACCGTGGACGCTTCTTAAAGGTAAAAAGTCCTTATATATTGGTTAACAAATAGATTCCATTTTTCCGTGCATCTGTACTCCAATAGATGCACAGATGACGTCAAAACGTGGTGAGATTGAAAACAGTACGCCACGAAACGAAGTCTAGTGGCGTGACTGTTGTTCTCACCACATTTTAACATGTTCTGTGCATCTATTTGAGTACAGACCACGGAAAAATGGAATCTATCTGTTGTATATAATATTTATCGAAACATTTCAACCAATCAGAGCGCGTAAGATGCAATGACGTCATCTATGCGCGTACTTTAATCACACGCGGCTCTCGTCCAATCAAAGCGTGCATAATCAATATAGTCAATATACCAATAAAATCAGACAACACACATGTATAAAGGTGGTTATTGCAGAAAGGTGGCCGTTTGGAAGTGGTAGTCATCGTAAGATTTGTCGCAAAAATGCCATTGATGGGTCACGGAACTACAAAATTTTCCACTTCAGACCCGCGGTTTTACGTGAATAACGTACGAGCATTTGTAAGTCTCATCGAGCGGTTTTCGTATGAATGGGAAACTCCGTGATCGTGACAGTGTCGTAAATCTATAAGAACACTCGGAAATTCTGCTGTAACCGTACCGTAAATTGACCATGCCGTTTTCCCAGTCATACGAAATTGACTCTATGTAACAGACATCTTTATTGTAAGTCAGAAAAATCGACCCCCTTTTAATCCCCGCCCCTTTTTTCGGTTTACGGTTATTCGTAAGTGTCACACGCTTTGTGAAAACGGGATCTAGTAGAGTAAATTTCGTATGACTGTGAAAACGGCACCGCACGGTCACGACACGATTACGGCAGGAATTTTAAATGTTTTTATAGACAACACGGCACTGATACAGTCACGGCAACTGTGTGGTCTGTTTCACACTCATACGAAAATCTATTCTATTTGTTCCTTTTAGTTTTCTTCTACTGATCATTCTGTTATGGTGCATAGGTCAGCCAAGCACCCCTGTCCCGTGGGCGTGCCGCCATGCGAAAGGAGATAGCCATACCCGCTCAGGGCATAGTTGATATCAGGAACAACTTATCTGAAATACTAGAGGAGTGCGGCTCTGATGACGGTGAGGATGTGGTTTGTTTAACTAGCGTAGTGAGAATTGCAATCGTTCTTTACTATTAGACAAACAGTAAATTGTTTTTCGCAAGACTCGATAACTTTACGGGCCCTTTGAGTTACGGGAAAAATTTACGGGAGCGTGCGTTAATTTGCTCGTAATATCATAAAAATTGAAAATAGCGCGCGCTTTTAGAAACACCCGAGAACTTTATCGGGTAAGTTAACGAGGCTGCAGTGTAAGGTCATCGGGTCTTTCTAGAACGGGTTTCTCGTATTGAGTGTTTGGCGTTTTAACGGAAAGTGATTTATCACCTTTACGGCGAATGTGCGATGTAGAGTAGATTTCGTATGACTGTGAAAACGGCATCGCACGTCACGGCACGGTTACGGCAGAGCTTCAAATGTTTTATAGACAACACGGCACTGACACGGTCACGGCACGGCGCGTCCGTTTCACACTCATACGAAATCACCTAGTTACGTAGGTGTAGAATTTACGTACGTGCGAACGTAATTCTACGTAATCGTAAAGAATGACTCACTTGCTACGTAGATATAAAATTAACGTACGCACGAACGTAACTTTAACGCTTATCGTTATAATCGTAAAGAAGCCAGGTTTTGTTGATTTAAAAGAGAAGTAACGTTTGTAGACAGGAAACAGCAGACGGCAGCGGCGGTTTTGCTCCTGGCATTGGAAGTTACCGTTTATATATTTCGTTATCGGCCTTTATTGTCAGGACATCGGCAACGGGACGGTCGGCAATTAAATTTCAGACTGTCAGAGGTTTCCCAGCGAGTAGAGTCCCCTGTAGGTAAAGCCTGGTTCTCACTAGCGACGCAAGCATAAGCGCAAGCAACATACGCAGACTCAGTACTGCATTTATCACCGAGGTGTGAGAAAAGACAAGCACCGCTAATGAGCAGTACCCTACTGAGTCTGCGTATGTTGCTTGCGCTTATGCTTGCGTCGCTAGTGAGAACCAGGCTTAATTCATAGATCTACAATTTGCTTGAGTGAATATGAAATTACAATTGACTCTTACTTATCACGTTGGAGTGAGTTCAAAAAAAATATCGGATTTATCGAAAAATGGAACTCACAATCGAATTTGTCGTGTCAAAAACTGCAAAATTTCAACAACATCGCGCTGAAACTGACGAAGATATGAATTTGAAGTTGAATATTTATGAGGAACTTTTGAAAGAAAACGTTCGTACTAAACACGATAACGCATGTGATGCGTTACTCCCATACATTTCTTTGTAAAAATGCTGACTTTCAAAAATTCATATCTCCGTTCGTTTGAGAACAATGTTGTCGAAACTTGGCAGTTTTACTATTTTCCGGTATGATGAATTCGATTTTGAATTCCATTTTTCGATAAATCTGATACTTTTGAATTCACTCCAGCGTGATAAGAGTCAATTGCGCAGTATTCCCACTGGAATATAGAATGTCCGAAAAAACATCGTAGATTTCAGAAAGATTTACCGCATTTACTGGTTTTTGTTGTTGTTTGTTTGTTTGTTTGTTTGTTGTTTGTTTGTTTGTTTGTTTGTTTGTTTGTTTGTTTGTCCCCTAATAACACACTCTTAGAATACATAAATTCCAAGACATGTGCAAGACAGACATATAAAGTTTTCAGCAATCTAATATGTACATTCGTGCTGTATACCTGAGAAAAACGTATTTGGCTTGCCGAACGTAGCAATAGTGACTAAGACGGAACACAATGAATAGTGGATCTATGAATTTCTTTCGCGTCAGAAACTACCAACAGGAGACACTGCTCGCAGGCAATCAGGGGGCATCCGAGAAGGAAAAAGTGAATAGCCCCGACAGTCTGAAAAACCTGGCTACATCATCCCAAGTCATCAGATTCCTAATAGACAAAACATAAAATAGAAAGTTTTCTTTACGTTGCAGAGGAATGTCGTGTTTGCCCAAGTCTTGTGAACTACGAGTGGAGCAGAAGAAATTCTACTTTGATGTTGGTAACAATGCCCGTGGGGTTTTCTTAAGGATATCTGAGGTACCACACGCTACTTTGTACTTAGAGTGATTTCGTATGACTGTGAAAACGGCACCGTGCGGTCAAGGCACGGTTACGGCAGGAATTTCGAATGTTTTTATAGACATCACGGAACTGACACGGTCACGGAACGGTGTGATCTGTTTCACACTCATACGAAATCTGCTCTATACTTTCTTGTATTTCCAATAATCGATAAGCAGTGGGGGTTAGGATAGTCAAGCGGCTTACGCCATTAACCGGCTAGAAATTCGTAAATGGTGACCAGTAAAGGTAACTTAGATCCTTTTCCTTTTCGGAAGAAATTTGTGTGGATTACTGGGGACCATTGGCACTTCCTTGTTTTCGTGTATCGATCCTAACCCTTGAAACTGTGATAATAAAACCTCCAGAGTCTTTCATTCTTACCCTTCCACCTAAATCGTGCAACATTTCGCGCATGCGTTGCAAGTTGCACAGCAAATGTTGCTCGTATTACACCTCGTGCGCAACAAATTTTCTTTGTTGCATGAAGTAGAAGCCGTCTCTACTCTTTGTAAAAACGATTTTTTTTGCGAGCGGAGTGGTAATAAGCCTTTACCTTTATGACGTTCCATGCCTCTATCTATACCAGAATCCTCTTCAATAATCTTTCATATTCAAATTTAAAAATCCCTGGAGAATACAAACACTATATTCTCAAATTGATGAACAATAGATACTCCAAAAGGGTTGTGGTATAGAGAGAGGTATGAAACGTCATAATGATAAAGGGTTATACGAACAACATTTGCGCTTCAACTTGCAACGCAACAATGTTGCATGCAATGATGCACGATTTTGTTGTCTGTATTAGATAACCTTTTTGGAACTTTGACCAACTTCATTTTTCGCTCTCAAATTTCACACGGTGTCTAGCCTGCGTTGCTGGCTCTCAAGGGAAGGGGGGAGGGCAGGGGGAAGGAGGGGAAAGGGGAGGGCAGGGGGACTGGGGAGGAGATGAGGAAAGGAAAGGGAGAGCTCTCATTTCCCTACTCTCCTCCCCAGTCCCTCCCCTTTCCCCTATTTTCCCCTCTCCTCCCCTCCCTTCCTCTGTCCTTCCCTTGAGAGCCGGCAACGCAGGCTACAAATGTCCATGACAAACTTCCCCAACCCCAGCAAGCACGCCTGTTTTGCAAGGATGGCACAGTTGGTTAGTGCTCGGCCTTTGGTGCGAGAGGTTCCTAGTTCGATCCCCAATCCTGACCTCGCATCCGTCGGCTTCCAGGAAGATTAGCTCAGCCAAAAGAACTACCGGCGTTAAACAAGGTCCTTTACCTTTACCTTTAATACTTATCATAGCATATTGTGTTTCAGGTAACTGCGAATTATCGTACATCTATCACTATTCCTAAGGTTGGATGGGCACGAGTACGGGACACTATTGGTGAGTAGAAATGTTTGAAGTGAAAATCCGTAACCCGTTAAAATTCCCGTAAATGGTCGAACACATGGAAACAGATTTATGGGGGTGTTTACATGATACTACGATCATCCTAGCACTAGGATCACCGTAACAGGCGAATCATCCCTATATATTGCTTATACATTGCTATACATTTACTGCATTCTGTTTAGTAGGATAATCCTATTAACCGAAATGAAGACACAAATTTCCTTGTAAACAGAATGCAGTTATTATAATAGGTAGGATGATTCGCCTGCTAGAATGATCCTAGTGCTAGGATGATCCTAGTGCCATGGAAACACCCCCTTATAAGCACACGAAAACAGATACAATCGCCTCCGGGACTGACGTCGCAAGTCACGCAGTGAATAAGTGTGACTCACATTCCATCATTGCGTGACTGCCGTGACATGTACGATGCATTTGTCCATCCAATAAGGGATGCTAAAAAGGAGGTAACTTAACGACGTTTCTAGCCTAGGCACTCTGACAAATGGCCGAGGATTGAAACGTCAGTAAGTTATCTCTCTTTTTATACGGTAATACAAGTTTCCATTCATCCCTTGTTGTATTTTATACGGAGCCCAAACATTAACAAGTCTCCTTTCATAGTCTATCCCGTTCTGGTGTCGCCTCTCGTTTGCTAAATCTACTTGTTATAATCTGATTTGTATTTCAGGTGATATGTTGGACAGCATGGAAGGGGAAGACTGAACCGTACACTTTGTGTTTGCAATTCAGTAGCATGTTCTATAATTGTCCCCTATTGGTCGATTTGCACGATGACGTCATTAGACAACCAGGGTGCTTTGCAAAGGTTCTTTAGTACTGTATAAATTCTTGATTGCCTTGAAAAACATACGAACAAAATTGGCTAATTGTGGTACAGCTGGCTGCCTAAAGCCAAGTTTTGTGAAAGGTTTAGATTGTTGGTACACTATAATGCTCGCTAAATTACTTCATGATAGCTTTCTCATCTAACTGAGCCTGCGCACACAGTCATTTGCATGTCAGTGAATATCTCATTAAGTACAGATATAAATACAGTCAGTATAACAGTGGTTACACAACTCGCTTTGATATGATTCCAATCTTCATTTATAGGTCAAAGTAGTTTTAGCATAATAGTTCTCATTTTTTGCACTTTTATTGAAGTTAAAAAAGTCGCAAAGGGTTCTGGTCGTTATAGAAATGTGACGTCATCCTGCAAATATTCAATATTCGATATTCGAAAAAAAATTCAATTACTTTTAGACTATAATTATGAAATAACATTTATTAACTTTTGGGTGGAGTGAGTGAAAATGTTGTATAAAACGTATAATCTCTCACTTAGCTTCCTTTGTTGGAGTCGAAAAAGACTCGGAACAAATAGAAAGAAGCTCCCTTTTGTCCTTTGTGTCCCTCTTTACTCCAACACAGGAAGCCCAATAAGAGAGAAGCTATAGCCAGATTTCTCGATGTTTTCTCGTACTCTTCTCTCTAAAGCCCGTTTCATTAATCTATCTTTTGTTTTTGGGAACACCAATGAGTGCATAGAGCAGATTTCGTATGAGTGTGAAACGGACCGCGCCGTGCCGTGTTAGTGCCGTGATGTCTATAAAAGCATTCGAAATTACTGCCGTAACCGTGCCGTGACCGTGCGGTACCGTTTTCACAGTCATACGAAATCTGCTCTACCAAGCATGAATACAGCGCGCTATATACCTGTTTCTATTCAAATTTCACAATTGTACAGTGCAAATATCCTCGCCTTTGCCAAGGAGTCAGCCTACATACCCTCTGTTCATATTCTCTTCTCAGAAAAGTGGTGTATCCGTTTAGACTCCATTATCTCCATAGGAACAAACGTTTCCCTTGGATGATTTTGGACAGTTCAACTCCTCCACCCAGAGTACTAGCTGGGAGGGGAGGGGTAGTTCTAAAGAGTGTCCCTTGATCACTATGGCTTGAACCCTTAGTAATGGCGAAGATATAAGGGTGTTTTTGACTCGTGCTCCTTTGTAAGGCACTATCTCATCTACCCAACAAGAACCAGCTCAATAGAAAAATACTTTCAAAAAATATGACTTCAGGAATAACCTCGCGTCTTTTTGAAAAAGAGAAGGCGCGATTACAAAGCTCTCTCTTAGGTGTATGTGGACAACAGTTTTTCGAGACAGCGGTGAAAACGTACACCCATGCGCAATTAAGCTAAATATCGTTGACTTATTCGAGTGGATGTTCTTGTTACTGCAGCAAGCTAACATTTCAAATGATACCTGATAAAATAAGCATGCGCAGTAGTTTTTACCGCTGGTCTTGACCCCTTTATTGAGTTTCTTGGAAATGTTACGAAGCCAGGCAGAAATTGTTTAGTTTTGAGTGAGGTGGCAGCATCTAGTGATGAGTACCACACTCTGCATGGGCAGCGGCAGCGGCAGCTAGCAGTAGCGTGGCAATAAACTTGTTGAACGACCTTTAACATTGGACTCAATGTGGTTTGTTTAACCAATAGATTTCCTGTCCGTGCTTCTTTAATAGATGAACAGATGACGTCAAAATGTTTTGAGAACAAAAAATACGCCACTAGTTTGATGAAGTCGAGTGGCGTGACTTGTTCTCGCCAAGCTTTGACGTCTTCTGTGCATCTGTTGGTTGGGCCCTTGTTTCCCTTCCCTTCCCCTCCCAGACACGTCGGCTAGCCTTTTCTAGCAGGAGCTAGGAACTTAATTATAAATATGATTTATGCAATTCAGTGTTATTGGAAACAGTGTAATTATATTTTTGTTTTTTCGTCTATCTAATCTAATGTAATGTCATGTAATCTAATCCAATCTAATCTAATCTATTCCAATCTAGCTAATCTAATTAGTATCAGTATATAAAGGTAGCCCAGACCCAAGCTCTTTTTAACTCTCTCCGCTTGGGCAAAATAGAGACTTATAGTAAATGTCCTAGCCGAGCGGAGGTTAAAACAGGCATGGGTCTGAACTTGTCACTAGTAAGGGCCCCGCGTTCAAATGAGAGAGGGTGCCCCTATGTAGTATGGATACTCTTTTGTTTTCTTTTCCCTGGGGGACATAGGGGCACCCTCTTATGTGAACGGGCCCTAAGAATCTACTTTCAGATGAGCGTCGTTTAATATATTTTTCTTGCTTGATATTATGCATGACTTCACGGTACGCTTAAATACCACGACTGATGTTTGTAAAAACATTTTGAGAAAATTGAGGACTGCATGGGGCCGTTCAAAGGCTCGATAACTTTACGGGCCCGTCGAGGAAAATTACGGGAGCACGCGAGCATCCATATAAACCTGCCTGTGAATCCATAGAATTGAAACTAATGTACGCTTCGAGAAACACACGTAAACTTTATCGGGTACGTTAACGGGCCCGTAACGTTATCGAGTCTTTCAAGAAACGGCCTCTGGTTCTCACTAGCGACGCAAGCATAAGCGCAAGCAACATACGCAGACTCAGGCCCCGTCCACACGGAAATTAAACGTTTTCGTTTTATGTAAATTAATGTAAACGACTCAAAGTTCTCCGTCCACACGATTGTTCTCACTAAGGTCCCGTCCACAAGGAAAAGTCTTCATTTGTAAACGTAACGCTTACTTTTATCGTATCTCATGTCACGTCACATAGGTGTGAAAAAGACAATGGCTGAGCTTGCACTGATATAGCCTTCGTTGCTGGTGCTCTGAGGATTTTGGGTGGATCGAGGAAGAAGCGAAAGATCTTTCATTTCTTCCTCCACCCAAAAACCGCAGACCGCCAGCAATGCAGGCTAGGACTGACAGATTTAACTCTGTGTTAGCGTATATATTATTAAGGGCCCGTACGTACGTTCACATGAGAGAGGTTGCCGCTATATAGCAGGGATAACTCTTTTGTTTTGTTTCCCCCAGGAAAAAGAAAACAAAAGAATTATCCCTACTGCATAGGTGCACCCATGAGGTGCATCCTCTCTCATATGTACGGGCCCTAAAGGCGCTGTTACACTTTGCAATTTAATTTCTTAGCAACTTGCCTCGCAACGGCGTTGCGAAACAAGTTGCTGGAGGATTGCACAGTGTAGCAGCAGTTGTCTCGCAATTTTTGTTGTTGCGCGTAGAGTTGCATGAAGTAGAACTCAGGTCTACTTTTCGCAACGCATTGCAGTAACTTGCAATGCCATAGCACAGTGTATCACCCCTCCAGCAACATTACTTGCACTTTTTGAGGCACGTTTTCTACAAGCGCATGCGCAATTTCTCGTTTCGCTTTGAGGAGCCATCTTGAATCTCGCTCCCGGCTTGCCTCGGCCAAAAATATTGCAAGTTGATGGGGAAAATTGCATAGTGTAACAGCGCCATAATATAATTTTCTCTGCAACTTGTTTCGCAACGCCGTCAGTTGCGAGACAAGTTGCTGAGAGAATTGCACAGTGTAGCAGCACCTTAAGGCCCAGTCCATATGACGTATTTTTCATGTACTTAATTGCTGCCGTACATAATGTAAAGCTGGATTACGGGAATATTTATTTGATTCGGCACTACAAAAGTACGCCGTATGAATCAGTTGCCGTTCCTTTGCCGTGTAACACGACAGGCCCTGTCGTATTTTTGCCGTACTTATTCTGAGTTATTTACGGCAGCAATTAATTAAGTACATGAAAAATACGCCGTATGGACTGGGCCTAAGACAAAGTACAGCAATTAATGTGCTGAATGCGACCTATATTTTTTGAGTTATTGTCTGTTTCTCGAGTTACGCGGCAAACTCAAAACAAACTGAAACAAATGTTATCTCTGCCGGATGTAAATTAAAGTTTTGTGATAAAATTCAATTTCAGTTTGAGTTAATTCGGTGTTAATCCCTAGTAGGACCTTTCCTTTTTAATCACATTTGACTAAATGTAATTCTAGCATTAAAAGACTCTTTGTTACACCAAGCTTGGGTCCTAGTGCGACTTCAGCCATCTCTGCTAATGAGCAGTCCATTTCTGCCTATGTTGATTGCTCTTATGCTTGCGTCGCTGTCTCTCATATACACTCTCACTTCGGCCCCCCTATCATTGATTGTTAGAATAATAATTGAAAACTATAATATTTAGCAGTAGAGTCTAAACCCATTGTTTTCTTTAGTTGTTTATCAACTATATATCTAGTACTACTACTAGAGTAGTTTTCATTAGTCTAACCCGTGAAACAAAGTGTACTAGAGTGGTTTTCATTTGACCATGAAGGAATAGACAAAATAATTAACTAATAGTTGGTAGTAGACTCTAAAGCCATTGTTTTCTTTTGTTTCTTATCAACTACTACAAACTAAATAGTCATTTTTCTTTCATGGTCAAATGAAAATTACTCTAGTTAAAGTGTAATAATCAGATAAGTACAATAGAAAGCAAAGGAATTAGAGTGTAATAGTGCCTAATACACTAATTAATGTGCATTTCACAGGTTTATGAAAACCGCTCTAAATAGAGTGATTGCAAAACAAAAGTGAAATAGTTAGTAGACTAATAGACGCTAGTAGACCTTATTTCCATTGTTTTCTAAAACTATTATACACTAACATTCAATTTTTAGAGTGATTTTTATCGGACTGTGAAACAATTACTAATAGTCAGTGTTTAATAGTGTCTGATAGTTGTATTGCAACAAAAGAAAACAATGGGTGCAGAGTCTATTAGTGTCTATTAGCTTAGTAACTATTTCACAGCCCGGTGAAAATCACCGACTCTATTTCACGGTTTTTTGGCAATCACTCTAGTCAACTTTTTGGACATTTAACTATAGCCAACACACCTTTAACAATGGTTACTAACATTCATTGTTTAGAGTGAGCTATATCTATAGTTAAATCTGACTGAAGTCATAATCACTCTAATATCACTGCATCAGTGTTAAATTAACCTCTTTTAGCCACGAAATTATACTATTTCGAGCGCGAGGTTGCTTCGGTTTTGACGACGCTTGTCCTTCTGTATCTCTCGTCTCACCTGTAAAACTCAATACCGTAACAAACTCCTCATGAAATGTACTGGTCTCGAGTGTGTCGCTATCTGTAGACAAATTTTCCGTTATGTAACTTTGCTCTTCAGCCCATTCATAATCTTTAAATGTTGAAATTGTTCGAAAAGTTTCGGGCTTAAGCTTGGGGAGCGTTGCCGTTTTGTCTATACTTTGCAATTCAGTAAGTCGAGTGTCAACATTTTGTTTGTGTTCTTCGCCATTTTGTTTAATTGGGTGTTTCAGATGAGTTGTTTCTTTGTCATCTTTGTCAATTGAAAATTGACTTGGTGTACGAAATGGCGTCAAAGGAGGTTGTGTTCCTGTGCTATTTTTCCGTTTGTTCTCAAGCACAAAGCTTAGAGGTGAACGTATGCCTGACTCCGGACAACTATATTTTCTCAATCGTTGATTATTATTGCGAAGCAAAACGGATTGGTTTTTGTTCATGTCAATCGAGTTTCTTCTTGGGCTTGTTCCACCAGTGAAAGTGTCGTAAAGTGGCATCTTTGGCGCTGCTTGCTCAATGCCTTTTTGCTCTTTTCCACGAACCGAAAAATCTTCTTTGAATTCTCTCATTCCACTTACACTTTGAATCGAGCTACTACGCACTGCCCCGTTCACCTTGTCCGCCTCCACAGTTACCGAGCAAAGAGATCTCGATGCGCTTAGTTGTGGAAGCGAATGCTTACGTCTAGGTCTGGAAGACATTTTGGGTCTTTCCTCGACAACTTTTTGATTGTCGAATTACAGCTTGAAGTCTTTGAAGTGCATGAATCAATAATCGTGAAATAATTCGTGATGTTCCTCTGTTTTTGCTGTCGGAAAGAAATAGCTGTTTACCCAGCCTTGACAGAATAGGATTACTTCAAAGAAAAACAACCAAATGAAAATTAGAGCTGCAAGGATTAGATTCGTCTAGCATAATTACTCTCGATATACTAACTTAAATTGCAAGATCAAAATCTTACATGTTGAGTCCAATAATCAAGCTTCCTGTCAAGTATATTCTCTTCGATTCATGCAGTTAGTGTGTACCACGCCAGCTGAAGTATTCCAAAAGAAAGTCCAGAGTATAAAATTACTACCGTATCCACTTTTATACCAAAAAATAACTGGATGGTCATATGTAAATCAGCGAAGATTTTGTTTATGATCATGATGTCAGTGGTTGTTGAACATATAGGGGTTTTATTAAGGTGGGACGTTTTGTTTATGCGCATGGACCAAATCGCAATAACATAAAGTTAATTAGTATTAATTCCACTGTTCACAACTGTTCATTGTCCACATGTAAAAATGTTCTCCCATGCAGACCTGCGGGGTTAGTAGCACTTTGAACTAGAACTCACTCAAGCTGAGATATTCAATATCCGTGAACTTAATTTATCAAACTGTCAAAACAAAACAAAACAAAACAAGCCTCGATTAGATTGCCATTTTGGGCTAGATTTTGAAATTCAATTTAGCAATTAGTTAACAACAAAAGAAATTGTCGAAGAATGCATGCACGAACAGGACTCACATGACAAACAATTTCGCTTCGGTTCGTCGGTAACTGTCGGATGGTCCGGCTTCTGATCGGGATCGGATCGGATATGTGAGATCGGAAGACATTCCTAAAGCCTTGTGAGGATATAGCTATTCGGCAGTAACGGTTGTCGATAAAGAAGGCTCAAAGCTTCTTCAACTATCTTTTGTTTACTAACAAACTTCGCCTATAGGCTATCTTAAGAAATCAAGGAATATGTTTGTCCAAGTTTTAGAATTTGCAAGCATACGTACAGTGAATTTTTTATTGTAATGATGTCACGGTGATAAAAAGTTTTCATGATTCCGCTCTCAAAGCTTTAGGCTTTTTTCAGCGACAACGTTAATTGAATTAGCTATTTCAAAAAATGTTGACGGTACGTGTGAACGGCGAATGGCGATCGGCAATTGGTGATTGCACGACCGAAAGGAACTGTGGTCATGCACGCTATTAGACCGCTATTCGGCGCAGAGATATGCCCGTCTATCAACCATTGTGTCCAATAAGGTCTTTAATGCATGGTACCGGCATTGCTTGGGTATTTAATCAATGAAAATGAAGCAATTCTTGTTACCCCAATTTTCTTTTCGGTCGTGCAATCACCAATCGCCGATTGCCATTCGCCATTCGTCCCGTCAACCTGTTTTGAAACCTGGATGTCAATTTTGAAATGCTAAACGATTCAAAGCTACACAGAACTCTTGACTTCTCTAAGTTCTCTAAATGGAGCCTAGACAACTGCATGGTTTTCAACTACGCCTCCAAATGAAAATCCCTTCACCGGCTCTATAAAGAAAAATCTTAGTTGTGCCCAAATGTACCGGATCTGGGCGGTCAACTTAACTCGAGTGTGTTCCATATATTAAAGATCTTGGGATCACTGTTTCCTATAATCTTCACTGGGCAAAGTACATTGAAGAAATCATTTCAAAGGCCAATAAGACCCTTGGCTTGATCAGGCGAGTTTGCCGCGATGTTGATAACGTTAAGATTAGGAAATTGTTGTACTGTCTTTCGGTTAGACCTCAACTTGTTCCTGCCTATGGTCACCTTATACTGTCAAACACAGAGCTCTATAATTGAAAATGTCCAACGGCGCGCAACCAAGTTTATTCTTCATTACCCACCGAGGAACGTCTCTTATGCTGAAAGGCTCGTATCACTGGACCTGTTACCGCTGGAATACCGTAGGGAAATCGGAGACATTCTACTCATATTTCCCACGATCGAGCTGTAAATTTGTGGAACAATCAGCCTCAGGACTTAAGAACTGCAAGTCCTTGGTATCGCTTAAAACTAGACTTTCAAGAAGTCATTACAAAAGTCTTAGGCCATCATATGTATACCACCTTAAACTAATTGCTAAATGACACTAAATTGATTCTTATATAGCCATAATTATGAGTGCTATTCGCTCAAAAGGAGTCTAGATGGCTAAGACCCATTTGGTCACATCAGTTATATCAGGGGCGTATACAGAACATTTCAAAGGGGGGTCACACTTTCCATTTTCCACCAAAGGGGGTCACACTTCCAATTTCTCAATCAGACTCCAGCCAGATTCTTTTATTTCTATCATCTTTTTGTTTTCAAAGGGGGGTCACGGGCACCCTGGGACCCCCCCTTGGATACGCCCCTGTTTCTGCAGAATTGCGCCCTTCTTAGACCCCTTTTAAGCTGTGATAACTCATCATGTCCCCGTGAGATGTTACGTACCGCAAAAACAGAAAGAGACCGCATGTCACTGTCTCAAAATCAACGTACAATCTCCAGCTGAGTCTCGCATGCACTTCAAGACAGTCTGGAATGCAAAGCAAAGCGTTAGTGACTGTGTGTGTGTGCAAGTCGCTGAATGTCTTCTCACATGCTTATACAATACCAACAGGTTTTCTGCAGAAATGCGCCCTTCCTAGACCCCTTTTAAGCTATGATAACTCATATGCATATTATTATCTAAGTATGCGTGATCATATCCAAATTTATAATTCTATTGTATATATTTTATAATGATTGTATTGTACATTTTATAGTCTTAGTGTCACACCCTTCTTATTTTTTATTTTTTGTAGATGTATTTGATTTTTGTTGTTGTTGTTGTTGTTTTGTTTTTGTTTTCCTTTGTGACGAATTTAATAAACACAGACATAAACATATGATCTACAATTTCATTGCTTGGAAGTAGAAACTGAAGTAATTGCTAGCGTCCCCTTCCTACTTCTTTTCTCTCGTTCCTTGTTTTTGTGTCTTTCGATTTCACTCTTTCACGGGAATAATCTTTATTGTCAATCATCTTGCAAATGTACTTTCAAAATGTAGAGTACGTAGACATTTAAGTAGCCAAACTGGACTATTTAACAATTAGACCTCGAGGTCGAATGGACTACGAGTCAATAGCCCATGAGGCCGTAGGCCGAATGGGCTATTCAAACTCGTAGTCCATGAGGCCGAGAGGACTAATTGTTTTAGTATTCACCAACATATTGGGCCAAAGGTGAATGAGACTAAACAAAACAAAGAGAGAAAAATGTTTTATTGATATCAAAACTCGCGCTTCCTCTCAACTCGGGCTATCACCAATAGCCCGAGGTTAGGGAGCCAATCAGAATGCAGGATTTGTAATAGCCCTTATGTTGGTGAATACTAATTGACGTTATATCCGGTAAACTCGATGACATAGTGGCTACCGCTTCTCTCATGCCAAAAATTGGCATGCATTTGGATATGATGTTGTCTCGTCTCGTCTCGTCTCGTCTCGTCAGACAAGACAAGACAAGACAAGACAAGACAAGACAAGACAAGACAAGACAAGACAAGACAAGACAAGACAAGACAAGACAAGACAAGACAAGACAAGACAAGACAAGACAAGACAAGACAAGACAAGACAAGACAAGACAAGACAAGACAAGACAAGACAAGACAAGACAAGACAAGACAAGACAAGACAAGACAAGACAAGACAAGACAAGACAAGACAAGACAAGACAAGACAAGACAAGACAAGACAAGACAAGACAAGACAAGACAAGACAAGACAAGACAAGACAAGACAAGACAAGACAAGACAAGACAAGACACAAAAAAACAATGCACTCGTCGTCAGAGTTGTGTGAGGCTTGGGCTACCTGTGCCAAGCCGATTGCGCGAAAAATTGGATTCCTGTGCTTTTGTCCAGTAGCACTCATCCAATCACGGCCGTTCAATCTCAGTGCATTAGTTCCAAGATGGCGGCCTCTGACGAGGGAAGTAATTTCACTGAAGAACAACTTGAAATTATCGCCCATTTTCAGGTAGAATACTTCTCTAGGATATTCCATGAACACTTTTAGACCTTTCTTTAATAACTCTATGTGAAATAGATAGTTTTATCATGTTTTAAACTTATATTTTGAAAAGGATATCACAGCTATTGACGACGTGGATGAATGTTTTCAAATCTTGGAACGCCATCAATGGAATATAGAGGTAGATATTTTAAATAAATATCGTCTTATTTAAAGTTATTTTCATTCTCTTAAACTTGTACTTGCATCTCGCAAAAGCGTGTTTTTCAATTCTGAATCATTTCAGAATTTCCCCGAGTTTCTTGAAATCTATTTCCGAGAACTCTGTCGTATGTCAAACAGTAAAATTATGCTTACAAAGCGATGTTTAAAAATGACACCTCCACCCAATTTGACCAATTTGTGTTCTTATAAATCTATTGTCTTGTAAATTAATACAAAATTAAGGTTTGAAACTAAGGCTGTGGCAAACAATGATCAGATGGTGATCAAGTGGCTTGCTGTCTGCCTTTCATACATGTGTTCTTTCTTGCATCACATGGTTTATGACTTAAGTGCTTCTTTTAAATAACTCTCATCATATTTTCTCATGACTGTTACAGTCAAACTAGGAAAACTGTGAACACCTTAAATATGCCTGGAATGTTTAATGTGTTCTTGTAAATCTATTGTTTTGTAAAATAATACAAAATTGAGGTTCAAGACTAAGTGGGAAGCAATGATGATGTGAGACTAACCAAGGTTTCAGTTTCCAGTTTTAAGAACTTGCATGTGATTATTCTTGGGTTGCACATGTGACGTCATCAAAAAGCTAAAATCTAAACTATTCATCACACGAAACTGTTTCCTAGATAATTTATTTATATCATTAAGAAAAGCCCTCACACAAAAAACTGAGTTCTTTTGATGAATGGTTGTCGATTTATTGCAAGTCAATTTCTGTCACGCAACACTGTCACGTATATCATAAAGATGCAGAAATATAGGCAAATGTGATTCAAATTGTACAACTTTAACTTTGTAAGTGATAAATAAGCTTGTTTTGGTGAATATTTGCATAGAAAATACGAATTATAGCGATATGAACATGATTTTGGTCCTTCGTGTTACTGTACGCCATGTTGGTGTACAAAGGTTGTGCACCAAGATGGTGGACCCATACATTTCACACCAAACAATAAAGATATTTGATCACTCATATCTCGTTATCAAAATATTCTTATGACTAAAAATTTCGTCTAGATACAAACCTTCAACTGCTTTTTTTGATGCAAGACATTTTATTCAAAAATATTCTATATTAAGCCCGAAACATTTTATGATGATGTCAGTGCAAACCAAGAATTTGCTATACAATCAACATTTCAGACAAATTTTAGGTATTCATGGTTTTACTGTGCAACTCACACTATAGTGGCCACCCAACATAACTTATAGCCATTTTCATTTTGATTCACATTCTCACATATGAATTAGTAATGTGATCTTTGCTCACAGTCTACCATGCATGTTATTTGTTTTTGTAAAGCGCCTAGAGCAGATTTTGGATAGGTGCTATATAAATGTTTATTATTATTATTATTATTATTATTATCTTTCTTTCATTTTCATGTTTTTTAAACTTTTTTTCATAAGGAGAGTATAAAACAAGGTGATGATAAACTCTTGAACATGATTTAAAAGATAAAAAATATATAAATTGTTAAAAAGCAGCATTTTGACTTAAATCTAAGTCATTTTTTAACAACTAAATATAAAAGACTAACTATATATAAGAAGTAGGTGACGCATAATGGAATGCTGTGAAATAATAAACTTGGGACAATGCAGCTAAGTAAACTTTTTCTCATCATAATGATAAGTAAAGTGTATACAAAACTTCCTAGGAGAGCTAAATTTGAAGAGATTTAACACTGATTCAAATCAACAGGCTTCTATTTAGTTATGTAGCTCATAACTTGTAAAGAAGCTAATTGGGTGGCCACAGTAGTTGGAAACGTTATAGCGTGAAGCCCAAAACTATTGCCAGCATTAATGTATTCACATACTTTTGTCTCACCATCCTCAATTAGCGTTTAGATAACAGAATCCTAGGATACTGATTGGATAATAAAATATTGCTCTTTCAAAAAAATGTGAATAAATTATAGCTGGTCATACTTTGGCTTTGCTCTGTAACTGTAATACCTCAATATATTTTTGATCCTTGGTTCCTTATTATGTTATTTTCCTTCTTTGTCCAGACCGCTGTCCAAGACACGTTCAATAAAGCAGAAGGGGCTGCTACTGTATTTCACCATGAACCACTTGAAGATGATGACCAAAATATATTGAACGATGATGGTGATGATAATGATAATGTCGCTGGTCCCTCTGTAATTGCTTCAACAACTACTTCTAATGATGTAGCTATAGTCACTCATAATCAGGTATATATACATGTAAAACTACTATAGATAAGCACTCATTGAAAACGCTTTCCTTGGTTTCCATCTATTAGGCTTGCTTTCTAGGAGCAATGGAAGCAGAAATGGTAGCAACGCAAGCATACTCTGTGTTGCATTTCTAATCTAGGTATTAGAGAAAACAATGGACAGTTCTAATCATTAGTTTGCCATATGCTGCTTCCACTTCTGCCTCTATCACTCATGAAAAACAGCTCAGAGATCCATATTAGCTCGATAATTAGTCACGTCATCTGAGATGACCATAGAAGCCAGGCTTTGGACAAGCAAAAAACATCCAGCAAGGAACTTGTCTAAAGGATGATTAAGTTTTATGGAGTATTGTTAAAAGTTTTTTTCCTGACTACCTGCCTGGCTGATGAGTGTGAAAAACCTACTGCAAAAAGGATCCCTGCCAGGAGAAGATTAGCAGCCTACTTACTGTAGTTCTAATTAGCAATTTTTGAATACAAAAAAAAAAGGAATAAATAAAATAATGACCTTTCTATGAATTTATCACCTATGTTATAAGCCAGTTCAGAATTTAAGAATTGTTTTCAGTGTGTAAGTGATTTTATCCCGAACTTCTCACCTTTTGTTTAAACCTCCTTTGTTTTTAATCACACAAAAGAAGGCGAGACACTTAGAATAAAAGAAATGATTCTTAAACTCTGGAATGGCTTATATAAATGCAATACAACAATCTTGGATATATACATTGTAACTGGTTGAGACAGTGTAGAGGTCATAATCTTATCTTGTTTACCATCACCACACAGATCTAAAACATTGCCAATCCCCCTTTCCCCTTGTCAATGTTGTTTCAGAGGGTTGCCCATACAGCAGGCCTGATTAATTTAAGTTGACAACAACATTGAGGTGAGGGGGATGGGGGAGTGACAAGGATTGCTTTCAAATTCGAGCTTAATGTAAGTTTGTGAGCAAAATGCTGAACCATCTCAAGGGTTTTGTCTGAGATTGTGAGTACATACATACATGATACATACATGATTGAGACTCCCTCAACAGGGCTTTTCAGCTCAATTTACAAATCCTAACTAAATCATATAAATCAAACATAAATGGATTAAGAATCCCAACTGGCAAGGAGGCAAACCAGTTGGCTATATTACAAGCATGGCCGAGAAACTGAATTTGAACTAATCGAAATCAGAACAAATTCAGTCTCAGCTAGTGGCCAGAGCGGGAATCGAACCTGGGACCACCAGATTGCGAGACCAACGCTCTGACCACTTGGCCATGCTGCCTCCTTGGTGAGTCTGCATACATTATGTTTGTGCTTGTGTTGCTAATGGAAACCAGGCTTTACATAATGTATTTATAATGTATTTGCTTGTTGTCATCATTCACATTCATCAAACAAAACCTGTATTTTTTTGGTTGGTCATAAGATCACTACTAACATAATAAAATTTATTACTAACAGTTGTTTTGCCTTTTTTCTAGGGATTTTTTAGTTGGATGGCCTCTATATTGCTATTTCCATTTAGATTTTCCTCCAGTATTGTGGTGGATGTTGTTAAATTTGTAGGTAAGTTGTTTTGTGGTTAAGATGGACCTTTCCAGAGTTTCCCAGAATTCATCATGATTCAACATGAGCATGCAAGCAAGGCCGGGGTAAAAAATCTTTAGAAATGGTAGCATTCATTGGGAATTCTTGCATTTACAGTATATAAGAAAAACGTTGGTTATGTAATTTTAGAAGAAGTAGAAATGTTAGAGAATTTCCTTATAGCCCTTCTTATGTACGTTTATTGGAATTTGAAGGTACTAGACTCATTTTCTGCTGAATTGTCTCAGTTTATCTAAGGCTTGTTCTAATATTTTTTACCCTGACCTCACTTGCGCACACTAAATTGTAATGAATTCTGGCAAACTCCAGGAAGGCCCATAAAACATTTACATAATGGCAATTCATTTGACTACAACTACCAGAATGCTTCACAATGCTTTTCTTTGTTATTCAGATTTTTATTCCCTCTTGAAAATAGCAGAACAATTGGCAGTAATTACTTTACAAAATAAAGTGGACAAGGCATTCTGGTAGTTATAGTAAAGCCATGTCATCAAGGCAGCAAATGTCCTATTGTTAGCTTTTGTAAGAATTGCCCTATCGCATAATGATGTCACAATTTGTTTACATTGGGGATAGATACTCAGAAACAGTGGAAATTGGGACCTACATTGTATTAAAATTCCTTTTCGAAGTAGAACTTCAGTGTATTGAGTTTTGATATACATCATGTATCAGTGATTGCTCATCTGCATTTTATTTGATATAATGTACAATCACTCTGTTCCCCTCTGGCGACCATAATCCTTAGCGTCAAAACAATAGAATGTTTTGGTGTGACGTCATTATGCGATAGGGCAATTAGGGAAAGGCACAAAAGGTGTTAGTAAAGAATTGTACTACATTTAGTCAATCAAAACATAAATCTAAAATATCTCATTGTTATTTCAGTACGGCTTGTATGGCCATCGTTCTTCCATCGTAAGTAAAAATAGTTTATTGTTTGTTCATTCATTCTCAGTAATCATTAATAGTGAATTTTATTTCACAATAATGAAAATGAAATGAGAATGATAAAAACTTTTTGTACTTGATCATTCTGAAAATCACGTTAATTTATTGGATGAATTTATATTTAAAAGATGGGATCAAACTAATTATGTAAGGAGAAAAACCTGCTGAAGTCCATGATTCCCTTATTCAAATGTGAATTTAAGATGATTTCTTCTTCTCAAACAAGCTTCCTGCTCCAGTTTACATCTTAGTACTTAGTACGTAAACAGGAAAATAGATTAATAAACTTTAGGATGACTTTCCTGTACAAGACATTTTACCTTCTCTAATATTCAATTATTACTTAGGCTATTCTTACTAGTGTTTTTACATTTTCTGTTCTGTTTAGCTCATAGAACAGCACTAGAGGATGTCCTAAAGTTTAAGGAATATTTTGTGTCAAAATATGGCTCAGTGCACCCTACCTTTTACCAGGGCACATATAGTCAGGTACATTGTAATATACTGTTGAGAGCAATTTTTGTATCAACTGGTGTGAAACGTACTGCATCTATGACTGTAAAATTGCTGTATAGTCTATAAATACATTTTGAAATTCCTGCTATCTAAAATTCATTTTAACTAACAATTTTTTAGGCTTTGAATGATGCCAAGAAAGAGTTAAGATTTCTGTTAGTGTATCTACATTCTGATGATCACCAAGACACCTCAGAGTTCTGTAGGTAAGTGAACTGACATTGCACATTGTACTAGTTTTTTAATGGTTTTGAGTATCAATCCAATTACCGCAATGTCTCATGAGAAGGGACAGTTGAATACCCAGACTGTGGATGGGGGGCTTATTTTGGAGGTGGCTTATATTCAAGGGGGGAGGTACATGTATTTAATCATTTAAGGTACATTTAATAAATAAAGGAGGCGTTATGTTTCTAAATCTAGAAGTTTTAGCATTATTTTGCGATTGAAATTTTTCTGCACAAAATATTATTACATTGTGGATAGTCCACGGCATGCCCCTGACATCGTAGATGAATATTACAAGTACCTTCATGCACTGAAAAAACGTTTTGTTGCAGTTCCACTATGAATAATTCTGGTTTTAAAGAGTACGTCAATGGTAATATGTTATTCTGGGCCTGTGATGTCAATTCTGCTGAAGGTTACAGAGGTACTGTATTTTAAGTTAAAACATTGCATGTGTTGTGGCTAATTTTTCTGCCAATAGGCCATATGCACTAACAGGTCACGTGACCCTATCTCCCCTAAATCAAGCAGCACCGTCAAAATGAATGCCAGAAATAGAAAGAGCACCTCGATATTAGTAAAAGTGCAAATTTTCAGCTCCTAAGATGTAATACAGGAGAAATGACAGTAAATTTAAGATTGGATATTTTCTTAAGATTCGTTCGGAAAAGCGCGTTGGATGGCACGAGCTTGCCATCCAACGCGCTTTTCCGAACGAATCTTAAGAAAATATCCAATCTTGAATTTACTGTCATTTTTTCTCTTATCCACCTTATAAACTGAAACTTTGCACTTTTACTAATGTCGAGGTGCTCTTTCACTTTTTGGAGTTCATTTTGATGGTGCTGCTTGATTTAGGGGAGATAGGATCACGTGACCTGTTAGTGCATATGGCCTATTAGACTTAATTTTTAGTTCTGCAATTGCTGTCCTGTCATTATAATCCTTTAAAACTAACTCATGTACACAGCTTACCCATCATTAAACCTCCCAGGGGTTTCATTAATAGGCAGTTATCGGCGCGGGTTTATCACCATCTGTTTTGCCATTCGCCACAATTTTTTCTAGTTATACAGTATTTTAATGGTAGGACATCTGTATTTCAAACGCCTATCTTTAGTAGTGGAACCTGCTATTGCTAATGTTAATGAAACCCCTGACCTCCATGCATCTACCCTCAGAAACATATTTATAAACTGGTGGAAAATTTTTAACCCCAACATATACATCTGTTCCATGGCCATGATGTGCAATATGTAAATCAAAACCTTTCTGCTTTCATTATTTATGTCATAAACAAAAAACTGACAATATTTTCCTTCATGATTATGCACAGTATCTAAAGCACTTTGAGAAACAACCTATCTATTTTTAGCATTAACTTATCTGAGACAATAAAACAAGAATTTGCTTCTACTTTCATTTGTTTCACTGACAAAAACTTCAATATTTTCCTTTGTGATTATATACAGTGTCAAAAGCTCTGCGAGAGACGACCTATCCATTTTTGGCTTTAATTTGTCTACGAGACAATAGAATGACAGTTGTTGGCAGAATGGAAGGTTAGTACTGATACACAGATCATACATGTACCAACTAGGAAACTTTGCATAGTAAAAGGCTGTCATAAAGTGTTATAAAGTTGAGAAGTGATTGTAGAGCTACACATGTAAGGCCTGCCTAAGAGTGAAGTAAATGCAGTGGGAAGGTAGGATAAGCACTTAAGAAGTGTAAGACCAATGCCTCATGAGACTCTTAAGCTGCAGTTACATGGTGAAACTTTTATCTGAAACTTTTATCAGTCATCATTGTAAGCCAAGTTTCACAATGCATTGCAGCATGTAACATAGTCATTTAGCTGCTAATTCCCTGTACTCGTGCAACAGCAACTTTGGTTGCAGACAATTAGATGTGTAACACCCCTCTTGAAACCTTTTTTGCGACAACAATTGACACAAGTTTCAGATAAAAGTTTCAGCATGTAACAGTGCCTTTATGCTTCTTTGATGCTTTAGCTGAATCTCCTAAGTGCATCATTTCATTATGAATGCAGGATTAACTTTTACCTTCAATACACACTACAATTTCTTGTCAAGACATGCAGTTTGTAATGGGAATTTGTAATTTGTATTATGTCTGGCTACAATGCCAACAATTGATGACCTTCAAAAATTATTGCAGAAAGTTCAAATTGCATAATTTGCGCATTCCAATTCTCATAAGTATTACAGCGTGATGGCTGATATTGCAGCTTTTCTCTGCAACAAGATCTGAAATTGTGTCACTGGTGCAATGAAAAAGTTTGCAGGGCTCTTACAGTATATTACCACCTTGATTTCCTCTTAACAGTGTATTCTTACTTGTTTTTCTGTATTTGATGGTCAGGAATCATGCCCGTTGATAGATATGTTTCAGTACTAGCTCAACTTGTTGCTGATAACGAGCCCAGTTTAGTTGCTGCCAGAGCTGAAAGGTATGTATATAACACACCTCTCCACCATGGCCTTCAAGGGGACAAATACACGACTTTCATAATGGCCGCTGCTAATTAGCATAAATAGTGAAAAATTACTATTTCTGGAACTGTATCAACTTGAAATTATTAAGATTTTTGATTTTGATAATTTGTGCAAATATTTTCAAAACAAAACGTTAAATCCTTGACAAGATATGGGGATTTAAAATTCTGAAAATGCACCAAAACGAGGCTACCAAGGCTTTTGGTCAAAATTACATACAAAGCTCTCTATTTTTCACAGCGCATAACTTTTTTGATATTGAACCAAAAGTGATAAAATTTTCTGAAAATATTTGTCTTGAAGTAATTTCCCACATAGCATTGATAATTTCTTGCACAAGGCCCTCATTTTCTCTACTGGAAAAAACTGAATTATGAAAGTGGTATATTGAGTGACCATTTTGGAGAAGTGGCTGTTGTACAGAGGTTTTATTATAGAGTAAATGCTACAGGACCCACTGTCAATTGGCTGTCAAAGCTGTTGTGGTGTTCCTGTCCTCATAGTGAGCGAAAATCAAATAAAGCGATAAACCAGTACATCTATGGATTGGATTGATAGCAAGGACAGATAGCTGCAAGCTATAATTAATTATATGTCATACTATAATCTCTAATGATTTGTTATTTACATCTCTAGACATGAAAGAAGTCAGACTCAAACACTAAGAGATGAACAAGATGCAGCTTACCAACAATCATTACTAGCTGATAAGGAAAAGGTTGGTCATATTATTCTAAGGGATCGCCACTCAAGGTGGACAGTACAAGCTTGTCCCAAGAATTTCTGCCTTATAAGAAAAAATTATCGCTTTTGCTCTTATTATTCATCTTTCCATACCCAATTAGAAACTTTCCCTTTAGAACTCTTTCATCTATCAATGCTTCCTTCCTATCCCTCACTTGTTTTCCCTTCTAAAGACTAAGTATTACTTGTTTTCATGTTAGTACCTCCTGAATTGCTTTTTTTTAGGAAAGACGAAAACGGGAAGAACTTGAAAGAAAAAAGAAAGAAGAAGATGCCAAAAAGTTAAAAGAAGAAGCTTTAAGGAATAAACAAGAGGTAGTTATTCAGAATTTGTAGTCTAAAATCATAGTAACTTGAATTTATCTAATGAAATTACAGGCGTTTCAAACCATGGATGCAGACTTTGACCAGCGCGTAGAAACATTTCTGTGTATGCTACAGTTAGCTTTTTGCAACAAGTAGCCGCAACCTGCAACATCAATTTTATGTTGCGTGACAAGTTGCGCGCGGGGCGGTAATACGAGCAACATCCCTCTACAACTTGCAGCAAACAATGTTGAGCGACAAGTTGCACGATTTTGTTGCTCGGATTACCTTAAGGGTCTGGATGTTTTGTACTGATACCCTGGAAAACTCCTTGAAATTTCTATAAATATTAGGTCAAATAGTTGGAGAACTAAACAAAAATCGTTAACTTGTTTTTGCGAAGAACATAGGCAATTTGTAGGTAGTAAATTTACGTCGAGTTTTTTAAATCCACTTTCTACTTTTTGCAACAACCTTAAGGGTCCTGGATGTTTTGTATTTATACCCTGGAATACTCCTGGAATTTTTTAATTTGAGGCCATTAGTGGAGATTCGACTGCATTATTATGTTTCCTTTAACCGTTTTGATTTCTTTGACATGTTACAGTCTATAGCACGTTTACGAGCTGAGAAGAAAGAGCAGTTACCAGAAGAGCCTGATCCCGGGTCCCCTGGGGTATTCCGTGTACTGGTGCGACTGGCTAATGGTACACGATTAGAGAGATATTTCTTAAAATCACACACATTACAGGTAAAGGAACTTCGAACCTTTTTCCGTTCTTGTAATTTGATTGCCGCCTAACGGCTGAATGACGAGGGTGCGGCTCCACGTGGCTGGGTCGAAGGCACACGCGTGCAAAACGACTGCGCATGCGTAAATTTTCCAAAACAAAATTGCACAGAAAGTCAAACCTAACAGCATTGTGAGTTATAATTGTTGCTGTATTTACTTATGTGATCATTCGTGAAACCCTATATCAGGAATAAAGCAGGTTTGTATTTCAAATACGTAATTGTTCAGCTTGGGCTACCTGTGGTTTACCGAATGAATCTATGGAAATGTTCCTTGACTTTCACGCTGTTTGTCTCAGAGTGTAAGAAAAACTGTGAGAGTGTAAACTAAAGGCAGCTGAAGCATGCCAACTGCTGCAAGCTCACCAAAGATGAACGTTAGACACTTAGAGAATTCCTTATACTTTCGGTTTGAACATAGTGTAGGACGCGTATGGGTCGCAGGCTTGTAATCAGCGCGCTATGCTACCGGCATACAACCCATGTCTGACCAAAATATTGGTTTTAAATGTACGTGTAATTGTTGTTCTTCTTGTTTCTTTTAGACTTTATATGATTTTGTGTTTTGCTGCGAGGAGGCACCAGTAGAATTCCGTCTTAGTTCCCCATTTCCCAAAAAGGTTTATGAACTTATAAATCCAGAAGATACCTTAGAGAGCGCTGGGATTTGCTCATCGATAACACTTTATGTTCAGGACTTGGCCGAAGACAGTGACAGTGAATAAACAGAGATCATACGAATATACTTGAAATTAAAAAATAGATATATTTCTTTTCTTTCATTTTTTTATGGTTGGCCATGGCATCTCAGGTTCTGACGTCATAGTTCGAGTGACGTCATAGCTCAAGTGCCGTCATAATTCAAGGACGTCATAGTTCAAGTGACGCCATAGTTCAAGTGAATCAAACTCAGAAAATTATCATAATATACATAAAGAGCTAAGATTTTTTTAAATTCCCATTCGGTCATGAATTTTATTTAGGTTGTTGGAAATCATATAAATTTCTGGTATAAATTTGTGACTTCCCCCGCTACCAAAGAGCTGTTATGTGAGGGGGATTACTACATAATCGTGCGTGTTCGTATCAGCGATGCTGTTGATTTGTTGAAGTTATTTAAAACCGTTCATTTAAAAAAAGTAAATAAAATAATGTACATTGTAACTCTTTTGTTGTTTTTACCAAGAACGTTAAGTTGAGAAAGTGATAAATAGAATGAGTGCTGTTTGGAGAGAAAGAAAATAGGAAAGGGAAAGGGAAGAAGTTTAAATATTTTTGGAGATAAAAAAATCTGAACTTCAGATGGGATTTAAAGTTGACAAAGTCATCACATACAGCTTCTTTCTAGCGCACATCGGGGAATTTTCTTCAGTTTTCGACGTACTGGCAGCTACCACTCACCGCCAACTGTAATTATCAAGTGATATGAATTCATATCGCTTAGTCATCCATTTAAATTGCACCAAATATCGATCGTTATTCGCAATACTAGGTCTAGTAGTGCTCATTGGAGTTGCAACAAAGGAGCGCAAGCAGAATTACAGGGTTTCCCGCTAACCTTGAAAAGTTGGAGAATTCTTGAAATAATTTTTCATTGTCGCGGGTGTTTGTTTGTTGTTGATTTCTGGTCAGGGAAATTGTACAAATGTCACAAAAGTCAGTGAAAAGTCTGGGAACTTGGGGTTGGCTGGCTGATTCCACAAGCCTAAAGCATTTAATTTTGTTGATAGTTCAATGTAGAACTTCTACATTTGTGTTCAATAAAAAGTCAGAAAAAAAAACATTTAATGTTCAGGGGAAAGTCCTAGGAATTCTATTTTACCGAAGTAATGGAAACATTTGGGATTTGTTGTATTACTTTATTGCGCGCGCCAACTGAACATATACATGCAGACAAATTCTTAATTATAATCATTTACAGAGCAGTACAAAATAATAGCTATGTACAATAAAACGTCTCTCTTCTTTCCATCTACCCAACTTTTACAAGTCTGAATAAAACTGCTGTGTCGATAGTGTCACGTGGTAAGTCATTTCAGAGAAAATGGCGGGAGTTTCCATGACAACAAAGTTATGGCTTCCATGTTATTACTTTGACGGCAATTTGAGCAGCTTTTCTCACGGCAGGACTATCGCGGTCGTGAACCAGCTCTTCTACCTAAATATTCAAAGGATAACAAATCAACATGCTTCAACATAGAGGATTTTACACGGTGGCGCGAAGATGTGAATTTTATTTTCGAGTGGTAAAAACAATATTTTACGAGCGAGCGTAGCAAATAAAATTTTGTTTTTAACACGAAAATGAAATTCATATTTTCAAGCCAATGTGTAATATTCTTTTTATTTTATGGACAAACTGAGGCAAACTAAAATAAAAACATAAGTTTAATTTTAAACTGGCGGGAAAAGATTTTTTTAGGATGCACATGTACATCCGGGACATTGGTACATAACTTTTTCATATCTTCACTATAGTGAAAATATGGAAAATACGAGTGTTTTAGTTTCCGGTAAAACACTATTATCCATATAATAATCAAAGTTATTCTAATTCATATAGTTACAATTGTGAGATATGGAAACTAGTACTATCCTCTGATACTATTAGTGTCAAATCTGCCAGTAAATTGGCAAACGCTAATTCAATTAATGCTGCCAGGCAAAATGTGCCAAGTCAACGAGACGGGAATTTGACAGGCAGATTTAGCAAACCCGAAGCGACGCGAGAACAGGGCATAAGATGACGACTTTATCACATTTGTTTATTGCGTGAGGACCGTGACGCCGTCGCGACGCCACGCGTTCAGAGCCCAGTTATTCCCAGTTATTACGGCCATTGTTCGGGTGTTAATGTTGGGTGAAAATGAGTGCTTTCCTTTAGAGTTAGCCCAGGAAGCCATTTCACCAGTTTTCATGTCCCCTTTTTCACGTCGGTGACGGTAGTTTTGAATGGTCTCTGATATAATTCCAGTCAGCGCGCGCGTGGCGTCCTCTTTCACGTTGCGTCATGTTTGCTATGTCTACCTAACGGTTAGTTAGCGGGCCCGAAGAGAACAATTATACCGGGTTTTATTACTTACCTCTTTAACCGATTTCAGAAGAGTAGTTCTACCAACAGGTGCTTCTGATAGCGTTGTAATTGCCTGTTAATTTTAAAACGTAACTTCAGTTTTTAGCAAATTTATTTTCCCTTTAGTTTTGTATATTGGATTATTCATTCATCCATACATTCATTCGTTCGTTTATTCATTCGTTTATATATTCCATCCATCCATTCATTCATTCATTGATTTATCCATTCATTTACTTGTTCACTCATGTATTCATTCACTTATTCGTCCATTTAATCATTCGACACCGACTCGAAAGAAATATTCCGTTAAGCCTCGGTGTTCCTAAGCTTGCTTTTATCCCCTTGTGTTTTAAACCCCTCTTCGTGATTACATGAAGGCATTACAGTAGAGAGATCGAGTGCACGCGTTATTTTTATTTATTTATTTTTTCTACTTTTTTGGCTAGTGTTTCTGTCCTCTAATATAAAGACGAGAGCCAGCCAATCAGCGCGCGCGTTGGTAGCGCGAATAGGTAGATGACTTGTGTGATAACCTTACCTTAAGGGCATTAAGTCTAACTTCACTAACAGCATCAGATAGCAGTTTGACAAGACTTGGTATTGCATCAGCTTCTATTGCTGCGTATTTGCCTTTTGTTGTTATAGTGATGCTGAAACAGTCAAGTATAAATTATCATAATTATAAATCTTAATATCAAGAAATTCCACCCTAACCCAGATTTACAAAGACGTCTTTTTTGTAATGGTTAGACATCTCATTCATACTAAAACAGCATTTTATTTTGTCTTGAAATACTACTTCAGTGTCAGGGTCGTGACATGGTACGTGGGATCAGGGATCACAGGCTTGGGATCGGGATCTCAAGCCATGGGATCGGGGTCACAAACGTGGGATCGGGATCAGTAGTCAAATCAACAGGATTCAGGGACCAAAATTTTCACAACTGGGATCAGGGATCAAAATAAGAGAACTTTTGGGATCAGGGATCAAAATTTTCGACCAAAAAACGGGATCACGAGCAAAAAAACGTACCATGTCACGACCCTGTCAGTGTGGATAGTGAAATGACGTAAGGTACATTTTAAATATAATCTGGATTCTTTCCACTTACGTCATAAGAGCTCCAGCAGCTTGTGCCCTGACATCTGCATCTTCATCTTTAAGTAACAGCACTAGTTCATTTACTGCACCAACATCAACTGCTCTGTCTTTACCTTCCAGTGGAAAACTAGTTCACAACAAAAATTATGAGGTTCAAAAAATATGGGTTTGGAATCTTGAAATTTGTCTACACCAACCACTTACTCATACCTTACCAATCACTTGCTGACACCTCGCCAACCACTTCCTTACACTCTACCAACCACTTTCTGACACCGTACCAACTACTTACTGACATCTTATCAACTACTTACTGACACCTTAGAGCAGATTTTGTGTGAAATGGACTGCACTATGCCCTGACTGTGTCAGTGCTGTGTTGTCTATAAAAATATTCCTCCAATAACCGTGCTGTGACTGTGCCGTGTCATTTTCACAGTCATACAAAATCTACTCTACCAATCATTTATTGACACTTTACAAACCACTTCTGACACCTCACCAACCCCTTACTGATACCTCACCACCACTTAATGATACAATATCAACAACTTACTAACACCTTACCAACTACTTACTGATACCTTGCCAACTATTTACTGATGCCTTGCAAACTATTTACTGACACCTTAACCACAGACCCTTTAATTACCAACCACTTACTGACACGTTATCAACCACACACACCTTACCAACTACTCACTGACACCTTACCAACCACTTCCCGACACCTTACCAATCACTTACTGACAACTGACAGATTAATTAGTGTCAGTATTCTTTTGAATTTATATAATCCTACCTTAAATCCATAATATCACGAGCAGCTTTACATCTTATTGAAGGTGACTTGTGTCCAAGTAGTTTAGTAAAGGCTTCCATAGCATTGCTCTCAAGTGCTTCAGTGGTCTCAATTCTCATACAATAATGAAGCGTATCAAGAATCAGTTCCTGAAAAAGATTGATTAAAATAAAGATCATCCTATATACAATGGCAAGACTCTCCTATTTTAAGGGCAATAAATTTATGTGATATCGGCCCCTGGACAAGTTAGAATTGATGCTTTTCAAAACCTGAGGGTGAGGCTGGCCACTCGGAAAGATTTGGATTTTACAGCATCACAAATGGGCCCATAGAATCAGACCTTGCCTTATTAAATACTTGCTTTTAGTATAGTATAAAGAACGAGAGAGAGTGTTTTATCGGATATAAAGATCCGAGCCGTAGGCGAGGATCTTTATACCGATAAAACACGATCTCGAGTTCTTTATACGGCTTAAAAAACTCCAACACATATTAGAGTTGTTCTCTAAAAGAAATTCAAAAATATCTTCATTTTTCTTGGAGAAAATCGAGGTTAAAGTTGATGTAAATTAGGCCGAATCTTTATCAGATATAAAGACACTCGTCACGGTGGCGATTTTCATTGTGTTTGCCTTATGAATTATTAATGAGTTTTTTAAGAGAAGCTAAAAGGGAAGTTGTGTACCTTTATTTCATCTTCTTCTCCAAGTAATTTCTTCACCAATACTGGCACAAGTTTAGCTTCTACAACACCTTCTGTTCCTGGACTTGTGTGAGAACACATCTCTATTGCTTTGTGAGAATTTCTTCGAGCTTGATAGACATTATCATTGAACTGAGAAAGAAAACCACATCATCATCACTGTTCAATTCACAGAATTTAATATTCAGTATTAAAATATAAATATGGTTGAAAGAGAGGATCTAGCTCAAAAAGGGATGATTATTAATTGGGGTTTGGACCAATAAACACAGTTTATCTCAAAGTAAATTAGTCAGCAGATTTAAATAAATAAGTTATTATTTGACTAGCCAGCTAATACTGGTGTAAATTTTTAGTTGTCACATGCATTTTTTCTTGCTTAAAGACTCACAAAAATACAGCTGAGTAACTCATAAAAATACACAGCTGTATTAGCTGGGTGGTCGACTAATAATCTATATTATTATATGGCTAGATAATTTCCTGAATTCTGATTGGCTAGCACATGGTCTGTATTTTGCCATATCAGGACCGCTGTCCCGGATGAAAAGAAAAGTTTGCGTTTGGCAATTGCTTTAGCGGGACTTGTCAAAGCCATATAATAAATAAGTTATTAACCTCGTTTGCTCGGTCTAGTGTATGGGAAAATATCAGACCTCGGTCTTTTTGTACAGACCTCACTGCGCTCGGTCCATACTGTCAAGACCTCGGTCTGATATTTTCCCATACAGACCTCGCGCTCAGTTAATAACCCTTTACTATACAAGGTTGCATGTATGTAACTTACCAATTCTGATAAGGGTAAAATTATGTTATGGTCAATGAATGCGTCTCGTCCAGGAGCATGACCTGAAAATAGAGTGACATTTTAGTCTACCAGTAGTGAATGATAGAGCCAGTAGCAGTACCCCCAACTCCTCTCCATTAGTGATGTACAAACTCTAATATGTATTATGTACCTGTAATAATAAAAAGAACTTCTGTTGTCTTGTGTCTTACAGTTGGGTCAGCATCTTTCAATAAGCTTTTTAGACTTGAGGCAATACCTAGAGAATTCACACAATAATTAATTATTGATAATTAAATTGATAAACATTTTAGAGATTCAATATCATGTCATATCGTATCTCAACATTTTTTATTGGTCAACACTGGTAATATTCTGTCAAAACACTGAAAATACAGAAACATAAGTGTGAAACAGACCACACTATGATGCAACTATGTCACTGCTGTGTTAAAATCATTCCAAATCCTGTCATAACCATTCCCTGCCTGTGCTGCTGTATTCACAGTCATATGAAGAGTACTCTAATCAATAAATCAGGCTCGTAACATGGTATATTTTCGTCTCACTGATCCCGGGTTTTTACGGAAATTTTGATCCCTGAGCCCATATTTTTAGAAATTTTTGATCCCTGATCCTTGTGCAAAAAACTGAGCTGATTCCTGATCCTGACCCAACGTCCCTGATCCTCGATCCCACCCATTTGATCCCTGAGCCCTGGCCTCTGATCCCTGATCCTGGCCATAATTTGGGGCTTGATCCCTGATCCCATATACCATGTTACGAGCCTAATAAATTGAGATTTATTTTATTTATTTCCAGTGATATATCAACAGGATTTAATAGGTTTTTCCCAAACAATTACTTCTAATATTTCAATGCAGGCATTAGAATCACACACATAGATAAACTAAGTTTATTTTTTGACAAACAGTGGTCTGTGAATGAGGTAGTATCAAGCAGAATTCTTCAATGACATTCTTCAATTCGATCTACTCACCAACTCTTAGACCCTCACATATATATTCAGGATTATGCATAACATCACACAACGCCATCAAAGCTTTTTGTCTGGTTATCAAATCAGGGCTATTCAGCTCGCGATTCTGCAGTGGAAGAAATTCACAAGAGTTTGAGACCACATCTTACTATTTGTTCCTTTGACTTCAAGGCAAAACTCACCAATTTTGGTAAAGCTCGATCTCCATAAGCTAGTCTAGCTTTTGTTGGGTCAATATCTGGTGGAAGTTTTACGGAGATTACTGTAGATGCCATTTTATTAGCGAGGAAACGAAAAAAAGATCTCTTCTGGTATGAAAACAAATATGGCGGCAAGTGGTTGCTAAGTAACTGAAGACTCAACTCACCTGAGATGCATCATGGGCAACACACAGGAAACCCACGAAAAGTGTAAAAAATTCTGAACAGCCAGAAGTGCGTGAGGCCAGGAAGCGTAACGTTTCGTTAATAATTATGCTCACAATATAATCATTAGAGTAACGTAACCAAGGCCGCTAGCTAGGTGCTCCTGCCGCGGACCAACAAAGCTGGCATACATAACATTTCTCTGTTTTCGCTTTTCGTTTCCTTCCCGCTGGTGGGCGGTTGAGCAGGCTCTATTTTCTTGTACACAAAAATGAAGTCATGATACAAACGATTCAGCTAATGAGTAATCTTGCGCAGCTAATGTTTACAGTGTAGCTATATAGGGTTCCATTTTCGTATCCTTTTATTTTCCTCCCTTTCTTCTTTCTTCTTTTTTCTCAGTTTTATGTTTGCCGTCTGTTTTGTTTGTTTGTTTGTTTCAGTTTGTTTCTTTTTCTTTCTTCCTTTCTTTCTTTCTTTCTTTCTTTCTTTCTTTCTTTCTTTCTTTCTTTCTTTCTTTCTTTCTTTCTTTCTTTCTTTCTTTCTTTCTTTCTTTCTTTCTTCCTTTATTCAACCACAACCATAACCATTTCCTCAACCATAACCTTCTATGATCCATGAGATCATGAATTTATTTCCATACTTCCATACACTCCAGCGAAACAATCGCAGAGCCCATTCTGTTTTTTATTCGACGATCTAATGACACCAACTATAAGTAACAACTGTTTTATGTTTAACTGTTTTATGTTTTTTAGTGTCCAATCAATGCGTTCTAGCGCTTGCGCACTATAGCTGGGGACACTGTACTATCACACACATTACATTCTTTCCACACAATTCTCAACTCACTTGTTCGTTTTTAGCGAGGAAGGCATTGACCGGAGTACCTGGAGAACAAGGCAGGGAAGAAATAGACAAACTCGATCAAATTCAACTTACGGAGTATCTTGTCCGGGAATCGAACCCGGGACAACTAGGTCAACTAGGACAGACAGCGCTCTCACTGCTCGGCCAGCCTAGCGATCGTACCTGCTTGTACGTCATCTCCAGTATGTCTGGATGCAGCGAATATTGTCGTAAGATTTTTTGTTTTCTGTCGTGTGTGGTTTGTAGCCTAGGAAGTCTTGCTTACAGTGTATATCTCACTTGGCTCATTGTATATTTGACGAACGAAAAAATGTATTGGTTGATGGTCCCCATACATGCTCTTTCGCTCGCTATTTATATCGTTCTAAAGGGCTGTAAAATAAGGAACTATGGCACCATGAAATGGAAGACCATTTTCGTCACACACACAATGTTCTGCCTCTACCCGTTTGTGGTGATCGCGTTCCAAAGGCTAACGAGAGTGGCTTATTATCATCTCTCTCCAAATGACACCGTTGGTCCAAAATGGGTCATCATGTCCCTCAAAGCAAGCATCATTTTCAGTCTTCATTAGTGCCGCAGTAGCTGACAGAGAATGTCGCTACGAAAAAATCATTAAAGATAAAGACATCTTTAGTCGATGTCTGTTGGATTTCGTCGACATATTTGATATGATAGAGCTTCTTTCGCCCAACAGTTGTATTGGAATTGGTAGTTCAGTGAAAGAACAAAGTTCATTAGAAGTAGCTATCCAATCCTTTTGTGGCTATTCTTTCTATATTGTACTAACACTGAATACCGAATGGTTGAAACTGCTTGGACAATACTGCGAAAGCCGTTATGGGGGCAGCGAGAAAAGGTGTTGTAGTTGGATAACTTCTACAGTTTGGCCGTTTATCTTTTCTCCGTTATTTCAGAATATTCCCTTTCTGGTTATTCGTATCATCGTATGGATACAGTATGGGGTCTTCCATCTAGGCTTTATAGTGAAGAATGCATTTGCAATAGCTGTTTGCATCGG
Organism: Telmatactis stephensoni; assembly: GCA_029948255.1. Classification (NCBI taxonomy): domain Eukaryota; kingdom Metazoa; phylum Cnidaria; class Anthozoa; order Actiniaria; family Isophelliidae; genus Telmatactis; species Telmatactis stephensoni. The sequence continues at coordinate 35,341 of JALIZF010000863.1, forward strand.
GGAAATCAAATTGCGAATGTCAGGCACTGAAGGTAGTCCGGCCTGAACAGTACAGAGTGCTAACGAAACAAATCGATCACATCAAATCTAAACACGTCGATAAGCTGCCTATACCGAATGGAGTCGAATCTGGCATTATGCCTTAGTTAGCGTATCAACAGAATCACGACACTCCTTGAGGTGGCTTCACTGTCTCGTTTTTTTGGAATATTATCCAATGATAGTGACGATAGAATCACAACGAGCGGTTTGACATGATCGAATTTTTCTTCTAGAACCACCGAAAAAGCTGGACATTTCGATAAAGTTTATGACTACATGCTACTGCTTTTATTAGGACTGCAACTCAAGTATTTTATTTATGATTACGTACTTCCAACTCTTGTATCATTGGCGAAAACTGTTTCCAAAATTCTTCTTCTTTTTGTCATTACCACTTTGACCACAATTTTAAGATGTCACTTCGTTTGTAAGATTTTTTATCATTTAGAGCGGTTTTCGTATTAGTGGGCCGGGGAAACTGACCGTACCGTACCGTGACCGTGTCAGTACCGTAATGTCTATGAAAACATTCGAAATTCCGGCCGTAACCGTACCGTGCATTGACCGTAACTGGTACGGTCAGTTTCCCACTCATACGAAAAGTGCTCTATTTGCCGCACATTGTACCGTGTTGATGTTAAAGGAATTAAATGAAATATGCAAATCCAAGAATGTTTTGATGCAGCACACAATAAAACAAGAGTCTCATACAGCAGGTGAACTTTAATTCAATTTTATTATCAGCCATTGTACATACATTGACATAACAAAAAATCCCCATAGCCCTGGTGTATTTATACTATATATCAGTATTGTTTATCAACACCGAACGCGTTGTTAGATAGATATGTTTATTGAAAAATACAACTTGCCGCTGGAGGGCTGAATTGCGTGTACAAAAAAATGCGTGTTAGCTAGGCATAATGATAGTGGGAATAATGCAGTCCGCTCAGAATCGAGGAATGAGAACTAGAGGACTCGGAGGCAAATTCTCGAAACAATGAAGCGGACTGAACGTGTTATGCCCGAAGGGAAATTCAAGCCCGGCGGTAGGAGCCACAGAGGAAATATCGTAATAGACCGGCAACTCACTCTCGACTACCACCTCCCAATTGCTAAAGTATTGAAAGCAGGTTTCCGATGCTTTTTCCTTAAATTCGCATTTACTATATACTACCAATATTTGGAAAGAATTTCAATAAGCCAGTTCAGAGTTTAATAATCGTTTTCAGTTGCGCATGGTATTTTATCCCGAACTTCTCACCTTTTTTTGTTTAAACCTTCTTTTGCTTTTAATCAATGCAAACAAAAGGTGAGACATTCGCGATAATTCCGACGCATGGAAATGGTCTAGATTTTCCAGTGGGAAGGAAACTCTCTCCAGGAGAAAGGTGAAAGGGAGTCTCTGATCGCAGGGTAAGGAGATTTATGACTGAATTTTCTAGCCAGCCAGCTGGTTGCAGTATTTTTTATTCTTTTTCATTTTTTAAAAATCATTTTAGACCACCGCAAAGCTCCTGATCCTGTTGATTCATTCATGCCGGTTTTCATGTTCACTTATCTATTGATTTACAGTATCTCAGACCGGTACATCTAACAGTGTTCACAGCAAGCAAAGCAAGGAGCCAAGTATACAGCTATTCCCATCAAATTTTTCACCATAAAACCCAAATGGAATTCCCTGTACATAACCATAACGACAATACGAAGAACCAAGAAAGGAATATTTTGCCAAAAGGCAAACTTGAGTCCTTCTGTCGCTTCCGATTCCTCAACTGAGTCCATAGTGCTAGCCTCATCATGCACTTCTGATGACTGAATTCGAAACAGTTGGTTAAAGTACTTTCTGTGTAATTTATTGTTGACAACATGGATACCTAGCAGAGCTATTGTGCAGAATACCTGGATTGCTATTTCCAAAGCGCTCATTTCTGGTACAGTTGAGCCAACTGATGCATGAGCAATTTGCGCAGTAGACGCATGATCGTCTTCGATATGATTATCACCAAGAGAAAGGATCTCTACCATGTCAAATATGTCAACAAAGTCCAGTGGCAAACCTCGGCTAAAAGCATCCTTGTCTTTGAGAAATTCGTTGTATTCGCATTTTCTTTCGGCCAAAGCAGCGCTGATAAAGAAAATAATGCTAGCCTTGAGAGACATAAGCACCCATATTGGACCAATTTTTTCCTGTGGTGACAGATGATAATAGGCCAGTCTAGTAAGCATAGTGAAAGTGCACATCAATGTAGGTACTATCGATGTAATAGTACAAGTGACGCAAAGTAGAATACAGGTCCAATCATCTCTATTTATTTGAATGAAGACCACAAATAAGGTTAGACAAATTGGTACAAAGATAAGGAATGCAAAGTCCCAGTTTTTTTTCAAATATGCAAGCAGTAAAATGAGATATATGGAATAAAGTAGACTTCCAATGCTAGAAACAATACAGGTCAAAAAAAGGAGCATCCGTCGAAACGTTGTACAGCACGTGCTGGTGTCATCCATCGTCAACTTTCTCAGTGTATCCACAAATGTTCCTACTTTTAGAATTCGCAAAAAAACCCTGATTTTTTCAGTCTACACAGCTTTAGGATTTCCATAAAAAAACGCAGAAGTAGCTACGTCCTACTGATTCTGTTGACTTAATGTTTGAGTGTTTCTATGACAATGAATTCACGGACGTGACTCAGTTATAGCCTCCTCCGCAGGCGTCTTCATAATCTAAGAATTTGAATTTTTACGTATCTTGGGTTTCCTGTGTTGCTGGTAGAGAGGTACTACCGGAATCGCAAAGAGATTTAGAGAATATTAGAGATGCCTGCGGAGGAGGCTAACTCAGTTTAATAGACGATGTATGTGTCTGTTACTTCTGGACTTAATTATCGGGGATGGAAGCTGAATATTTTGTTTTCAGTATTCAATATTCAAACTGTCGATATTCAATATTCAAAGTAAATTTTCAAAGTATTCAAAGTAAATTTTCAAATATTCAAACCTCAATATTGAGGTTGCAAACGTTAGCCCATTCTAACGATGCAAATCCCTAACTGATTTTCATAGTGAGAGTGTACATCAAAACAAAATATAAACAGTGCCAAACACGATGTATTAGATATACAATCTAATAGAAAAGCAACGCGTTTCAATCTGCAATCATAGTTATCTCAGGTTCGAGCATACAGTATTTGTACATAATTATATGATCTTCGTATAAACACTAGACCTTTTTACTGATAGCAGAGTTATAAATCTATTAATTCTACTGATAGTCAGCCTCATCAGCGTGTATCTAGTTTTCAAAACTAATTTAGAACTGGTTTAGCTACAACCAGTGGAATGTTTAAGTTTTTAGTTGATATGTTATACTAATTTAGAACTGGTTTAAGGTATCAGGGTACCCCTAGCAACCGGTGTGCGTTCAACTCTATATTGCACCAAAACTTTTAGTCTAAACCCCATTAAAGTATACATTTTTAGAAAGCTGAATAAATGTAGAAACTATTTCTATTATTTCTATCGTAAAATAATTTTTTCCTTTTAGGTTAGAGCGAATTATTCAAATTTTCACCGAGGTGTCTTCGCGGAGTTCCCGGTCAATCAATATTGATCCGAAAACAATGTTTACTATCTTTCTGAGATTATGAGATATCACTTGTCAAAAGTGTGTCTCAGATTTTTGATTAGTTGCCCCGTTCTTCTGTTATACGTTCCTAAAGCTACAACACCGCCAAAATAGCTGTATCTGATACAAAACAGACGATAACTTTGGAATGGAGCAAAAAATCGAAAATCGGAGACACACTTTTACAGAACAACTATCGAAGACTACCTCTGCCAAATTTCAGATGAATCCATTAAAATCCCTTTGACCGGGAACTCAAAATACACGGCTAATTGAACGTAAATTCACTTCCGAGAAAAACGCAAAAATGTCTTTTGGAGCAAAGAAGCGGGTTTGTTGGTACAAGGGGATTATAACACATAATAATCTTGCCCGATGACAGCTGAAGTAAAGGGCAACCAAAATCTTGTTATGTTTCCCACACAAATGGCGGGAAGTCAAGGCAATTTGATCCCATTGAACTTTGGCTCTTGTTGAATAATCTTTTTACAAAGGTTTCGATAGTTTACACAAATATATTCTTCACCGACAAGCTCTCTTGATGACAGGTCAATTGACAAGTGATGTCAACAGATAATTGCCAGGGATTAAGCTGGAAAAAAGTTTTTCGTTTATAACTCGCTATTAATAATCGCTAGTGAAATAATTTTTTCACTAAATCATAGCTTATTGTGTATTCTATCAGAAAATGTAAAAAAGTAAAAATCGACCCTTTTGAGAAACTTTGGGGTACCCTGATACCTTAACTACAAGTCATTCACACTCATGACCTCAAGGCTGGAATATTTACCGTTTTTCTGGTGATTTGGATCTTGAGATGGATCTACTTGCTTTTCTACTATGCCTCGGCCTGCAGGGAAACATACAGTGAATAAGACAATAATATAAAATAGAGATAAATAAAATCACTGATAAAAACGCATGCATACACTCATTATTTCAAGGCTGGGAAATTTACCTGTAATTCTGATGGTGACTCGGATCGGGAGGTGGATCTACGTGTACTTGTTTTTCTGTGTCTTGCCCTTTTGATGTGAAGCATAATTAAACGTTGATTAATTACAGAATTGATGCAATTAAAAATTGCTGATAAATTTAGAAGCAGGTTTGTGATTTAATTAATAATGATAATAATTACAACAACAACAATATCAACCACAACAACAACAATAATAATAATATAATAATATTATAATAATAAAAAACACAAAAAACGCGAGAAAAACGCCTGACATGAAGGGCCAGCGACCGGCCCATTTAAAAGATTCATAATATTGAGATGCAAATAGTTTTGAGAGTATCTTTTCATGTTTTATTTCCTCCATTTTCTAATTTTTCAATGAGCTAGCTGTCAAAAGTGAGGCCGCGGTTCATCAGCAACAAGCAACAGCCATTTTGTAAACTAATCTAGTTTGAACTAACATATCTTACCTGGATTGATAACTAGGCTTCTCTCTTGATTTACTTCTTCCCATTTTTCGGGAAGATGGCGGCTTTGACCGGCTTGGATTTCGAGTTGTAGCGACTTGTTTTACGAGTGATGGAGAAAAGGCACTGAACACGTGCACTGAAGGTTCACACAGAGCGACAAGAGGGTTGGAATGGATAATTCAACCCTTGGGATTCCTTTGTTATCTTTAACATAAAGGAAGCCCAACTGACGGAGCATTGCATACTATTGCATTGTGTGAGCCCATATTCCTTGGCTTACACTTGAAGCGCGGGCTCTGGCCGGTATAAGTGTTTTTTTTTATAATAATATGACCATCAAAAATTCTCGATCCTGATTGGTCGGCTGCTTGATGATTTTTTCGAAATCACTGTGCAAAAAAGACGAAATCACTGAAATCACACATGTGCAAAAAAGTGAAATCGCCCTCGCTGATTGGCTGAAAAACAATGAGCTGTCAGTTTCAACCAATCAAAGTGTGTTGGAAGTGATTTTGAAAGTTCGCGTGCAACATGTCCTCGCGCAACTTACAACAATTTTTTGCGCGCGCTAATCATCTGGCATCTGTTTTGAGAATTTTTCTTTGATCAAAATATTTTTGATGGCCATATTATTACAAGAAAATCGAACGGGTTTCTCGTGCAGTTTGAAAAAATGTCGCTAGTGCAGTTTAAAATCAAGATTTTCAAATTGCACTCGCCTCCGGCTCGTGCAATTTTGAACATCTTGATTTTAAACTGCACTCGTGATATTTTTTTCAAACTGCACTCGAACCCGTTCGATTTCCTATACGAATCGCTCTAAAAAATAGATATTCAATATTCAAACTGTCGATATTCAATATTCAAAGTAAATTTTCAAATACTCAAAGTAAATTTTCAAATATTCAAACTAATCTAAAGTCAATATTCAATATTCAATATTCAGCTTCCACCCCCGATAATTATTATTCATTTGCCTGTACCGGTATTTAATTTCTTTTGTTGTGAAAGATAAACATATACTCTTCTAGTCTAGTTTTTATTTGTTTGTGTTTTTCGGTTTGTTTGGCTGTTTGTTTAGTGTTTGTTTGTTTGTCTGATTGCTTGTTTGTTTGTGCAATTGCTTGTCGTAGATCTGTTTGTTTGTTTGCTCGTTCGTATTGAGTTAATTTTTTGTTTGTTTGTCTGTTTGCTTGTTTGTTTGTTTGCTCGTTCGTTCTTACTTCTTTCTTTCATTCATTCTTTTTTCTTTATTTTTTTATTTCGTTCCGCATTCTTTCTTTCTTTCCGTACACTGTTGTTACGTTACGTTATGTGCTTACTAAACACGCAAACCAAAACGCGGGAAGATTTGGCACAAGTAATCTGGATTTATCGTTGTTATTTATATTGTTCAGTACGTATAGTTGTATATATGTTATCTATATTTTTGATTTCACAGTTTCTTCTACTATTTTCTGTTCAGATATTTTTCATCAACTTATGAATGAATACAAAGTGATCAAAAAACATTTTTCTGTCTTTATTCAGTTCAATTCAAAACAAATTTTCAAATTGTACCGAGCCATCGGGCTCGTAATTATCTAAACAACCATGAAATCCCTTAACGGGACAAGTAGTAAAACCCTTCGTGTCGTAGTTCGTCCATCCTGATTTTGCACCAGTCGTGATCCAGTGTTCGGCATGACGATATATATCCCAACCATACCTTCAGTATATAAGATAAATGAATAAATAAGCAAACAATGTTTTTATTACCCAAAACAAACATTATAGATTCTGTTATATACTTTACTCTTTGTAATCACTTTTACTCTTGAGAATGACACCAGTAAGCGTCGAAACGTCGAAAAAATACTTTAGTTTGTTGTCGTGAACTTTATTGTTAAGTGCCCAAAACAAACGGTTTTTGAACCGCAGTCAGCAACGCAGACTATGCAGGCTGGGTTTCATTTGATCGCTTTGAATGTTAAATCTCAGTAATTTTATTATGGTCAAATGTTTTCTATACGTACCTGTTTCTCACATATTTTCCAGGGTTTTCTGGTACATTAACCCACTGTCCACAGAAAAGTACTTGTGTTGGTCTAACGCCCTGGTTTATCAGTCTTTCTGAGTCCATTTTGTGTTGTCCATACAATTGAATTGACCAACCATCTGCTAGAATCTCAACCTTACCCCCAGCCATTCGATCGTCTACACAACATCGAGGTGAAGCTAATATGAAATCACAATATAATGAAGCAAAATTAAATCAAAATATGAAATTTGGTGCACAATTACATATAGTTTGCACTTGCATCTCAATTAGCGTCTTCGGTGCTCGCGGTCGCACAAGGCGATATTAGGGAGCTTAAGCAGGAGACTTTTTTGTCAACGCGGACGTCACCGCATGCGCAGTGTACGTTCTTCTTCATCCGCTCGCCATCATAGATGATGTGCCCGTTTTCGTTAAGCAGAAGGTCAGTTAAGGCTTTTTCATCTTCTAAGAATAGCAATCTGATCTATGACGACGAACGGATGAACGAAAACGCGCATGTGACGTCCGTGTTGACAAAAACGTCTCCTGCTTAAGTTCCCACACCAGGAAAAATACAGCCAATCAGGAAGCAGGAAAACCGTTGTGTATTCGGCGATATTCAACTGTCTCTTCCCATGAGGCATTGTGGTAATTGCCTGTATTTTCTATGGTGTGGGATAAAATAGTTATACAATGGTTTCTCGTGGCATACCGTGGATGTCCCACTCACCACTTGTATTTTCTTTGTACTCGTGTGTATATTAGAAAAGACAAGTGACTCGTAGGATATATATTCCACGGTATTCCACTCGAAACCATTGTATAACCAGTATAGAGTCGCTTTCGTATGAATGGGAAACTTACCGCGCCGTACCGTGACCGTGTCAGTGCCGTAATGTCTATAAAAACATTCGAAATTCATGCCGTAACCGTATCGTATCGTAACCGTACAGTGTTCCCACTCATACGAAAACGACTCTATAACAGCTGAACAAAGTCAAATATTTTCGACTACAGGTAAGATCGAGTTCTGTGAGCATGCGCAACTTTAATTTCTCGTTATGATCATGCTCGCACACGATTCCAAAACAACTTACTACCATAAGATTCGAAAATTGTCGAACAAGAGGAAAATTGCGTGCGTCGTTTTCACCATTGCACCCGTGCTTATATATCGGGACATTTTGCACGCTATCCGACCAATCACAATGCGCGTTATATCATAGATATTGAAAACAACCACTCAAATGCATGCAACGCGGCGTTACTTGTATCACGTTACTCACTTCTTTCCCTAAACAAATAGCCTTTTTCCTCCACATGTCTTCTCATACCCATTAACTTCTCATAATCAGATGTCAGGAATGTTATGTCAGCATCTCTTTCCCATGGTAGAACCTTGTTCAATTTAACAGCACCCAATAGAGTCCCTTCTTGTAGTTCACAGATAACATTGCTATGTTCACACTCCGACATTATAAATTTAACTGCTTCAGCTAAGTTTTCTAAACAGCATGGCGCTACAGCCAAGCCGTGTCTCATGGAACATCTATCTCCAGTTCTATGTTTTATATCTCGCTTGCATCCAAACCAGCGAACTCTTCCTTCAGCTTCTTGGATCTTTCTGATTGAATGCTTTATCGCAAATGAAAGCAGATCGTCATCTCTAACGTCGGATTTCTGGACATGAAACATTACATCCGGGCAACTAACTACACCTGCGTTTCCATAGTTACGGCGTTGGTATTTAAGCCTTAGAAACAAGTCTTCATAGACACCTTGATTTAAAGAAGAGTCGAATTTGAAAGTTTGTAAGAATGAAGTTGTGGTCAAGAAAGAGCCCGCTAAAGCATCACAAACCAAGCATTCGTTAAAAGATCGTTTATATCCGGTTTTGTAGGATAATGTGTAATTTTTAAGCTGTAAAAGATAGCAGTTATTCGTCCAGTGACCCGTTAGATTCCTGGAGCTTCCTCCTACAAAAAGCGTCGAATTATGACTCGAGAGCACCCGTACAAGCCTCTCGATGTCAATATATCGAGTAAAATGAGTGAGTTCATTAGCAATAAGAACATATGGGGTTTTGACTTTATCGATTATCTTCTGAAGCACGTGACCACGTCGTGCACTTCCTGTCGTAACAATATGAATTCTATTCTCGACAAATTTGCTTTTTAAAGGCCGTAGGAATTTTTCTGTTTTATTAAGAACTATAAAAGCCTGCATGCCAGGATAGTAGCGGTCGACCTTGTTTATGAAATCTTCTAGAAGGTCATTATAGCTTTGTTGGTCAGTCGCGACCACTTCACCTTGATCAGACCTTTTCGCCACAGGTACTTCATCAAATATTAACGTAACTAAACTTTTTATCGGAACGTTTTTGGTGCAGTTGGTAGTCTCAAACCCGTTATAGTAGAAAGGATATCCAAAAGTGGTCCCATGATAGATCTCTGGACACACCACATTGGTTTGCATTTGTTTGAGACTTAAATTTCGATTGTTTCCTCGCTTGGCCACCTTTATGGTTGCATGTTCGATGTTTGTGAGAAGCTCTATTTCTTGGAGTAGGCCTTGCAGGTTATCGTAATAGTTGTTTATCTTGCTCACTAACTGAGGATTGTTGTCATTCTCCATTCTGAGTGATATTAGATCCTTAGTCAATACTCTTAGACGCCTTGCAATATCACCATGGGCCATACACAAAGGATCCTTTGAAATCTTCCTTAGAAATTTTAAACGATCTTTGTCGAGTTGGATTGTACAAAACGTTCGATAAATACATAAGGATAAGTATATGACTACCAGAGTCATCAAAATTAGCTTTAACTGTCTGTAAATTCGAGCCATTTTAAGATGTGGTCCTTGGTGGATTTGCAATAAGGCCTCGAAGGCGATTCATCTAAAAAACGTCGGCTTTTCATCTTTTGACATCTTTAAATATAAACTTGATCATAAGCTGTGTAAATCTTGCCTGGTCAACCAAAAAATATTCTCACGCTTAGATTGATTGAATATTGGACATTTTTCTTTCACGAAATAATTTTTCTTTCATTTTTCTTGCCGTACCAAATACAGTACTAGGTGTTTCAAAACCGTTACTAACAGTACGTGGCGAAAAGACCAAATTGTTTATGGTAAATCAATTCATTCCTTTAAAACAACAACGGGTCATGATATACGTCTTTGAGTCACAGCTCTATATTTGCAACTTATTCCCAGTTAAGGTTTTATAACGTTGAAGGATTTGATTTTTTGCAATAAATCAATAAAACAAATGTTGGCGTTTTTGGCAGCAGCTATAGTAATACAATAAAAATTGAATACAAAGTTTTTTTTTAATATTTTTGAATTCATTCTCTTCATTCTTTGTTTACAGACAATCTTTTCTTGCGACAATAGAAAGTACAGTTGTTTTAAAACATCTAAAAATAAAAATCTCGTGTTTATGAATAACAAACGTGTCGTTTGAAGAATGTTGTGGTTAACTATTTCCTCAAATATAAGAAACAATCTTGAAACATCTATTGTTAAAGTAAGAATTTTCAAAGTAGATATTATGATAGACTACCATAATGTAATCGATTTTTGTGGGCAGTCGATGGATCGAATTAGCAAACAGCGTTTAAAATATAAAAGTGAAAACATTAACAAAACGAAGGAAATACGAAACGCAATAAAACCTGTACCGATAACATAATAACAAAACAAAGCTGATTCATATTTACCCACAATTCCATGCGCACCAAAAATGCAAAATTTAAAACAAAATAGAAATAACTTTAACTAAATGTATGATACACTTGCTAAATGTATAATGTTTAAGCATTGTGGCTAGAAGTCTGAATTGCTATTATTAAGTACTTCAAACACCTCGAGTTCACTAAGCTCAAATGTTCCACTACCAAACATGAACATCCTTGAATGTAAACCAGAAGGACACTCGTACCCATGCCCCAAATCCACATGGTTCCCGACATGCTTTGAGAGCTTGCTGGTAAAAGTCTTTAAATCAAAGTAATTCTTAGTGCCAAAATAAGGTCCTGTTAGTTCGGAGCAGACAATTCCTCCTTGTTGATTATGAAGGTCCTTCTTGCTGAAAAACCTGGTAGGATTGTAGCTTGAAGGGTTTTTGATTGTAAAAAGAAATGAGTCTTTATCTGGTTTCATCTTCTCGATAAGGCCTACAAGTAAAACCGACCACAATTAATAAAGTCTTCTTATTTCATCAAGCTTCACAGTTCTATGATATCTTTACAAAGAAACACATTTAGGCTCTGATTAAAGATTGGCGAAAAGTCTTTGGACATCAAGTAAAGTCAATTAGGATTTGCTTTGCTATATCATGACATGCAATGATCGTAAAAAATGTGACCAAATATTGATCCCCCTCTCCGATCCCCCTGGAATTGGTGGCTTTTGGGCTTATTCGCACCTAGGGTTTTATTGGGTCATTCATGTAAAGATGAGCCGTGTAAACTCTCTTGCGTTGTTGAACAACAGCAACATCTACTCCAGTAACCACATGACGTTCAAACAAGCAAGAACCGAAACATACTTCTCAATACTAAGGAACAGAGAACAAGCGTACTCAGCAGGAAAAATAAGCACACAGATTAACAAACAACGGACAAGTAAGGTCTCTCAGCTCTTTCTATTTTTGGACTTCCCAGTCGTATGGGCCAAGTCTCCCTCGGTCAGAAGAATGACAAAGGATTCCAATAAGGGTTAAGAAAGAAAGAAGATACATATAAAGAAGGGTTAGCTGGCTTTGATCCTCTAAACACAAAGAATCAACCCTTACTTGGTTCCCATGACTTTGTTGTATACCCCCCACCGATGAAGCCATCTTTAGTTTTCATGAGTGCCAGAGAAGGTCCCTTATAATCACACTGCCGATGGAAATCCTTTGACAGCCATCCATCATCACTGGCACGGTAGAGCAGCTTGCATGTTGAATTACTGGGTAGCCAGTTTACTAATACTGCATCATATTCCTAAGAAATTATCGTGAGATTTATAAATACAGTACGTACGTCGAACCACTTATTGCTATGGGACACAGCAATTTTACATATTGTCACTTGGAGCGCGCGTATTTTTTAGTAACTCCTCCTCCTTCAACTTGAAGTAACCCGTCAAATCGATATACCCACCCAACATGGATTGGGAGTGGAGGGTCCATAACTCCCATTTGGTGAAACTTTGATTTTATGCCTGCTACTCAGAACATTTGTGAAATATCATTTATTTATCCCGTCTGACCATGATTATACAAGTTTTCTTTTCCTGCTGTGCTCTTCAATTCTTCAAGGGCGTTTATAGAGCAGTTTTCGTGTGTGGTGTTTGAAACGGACCGCGCCCGGTGCCGTGATCGTGTCAGCGCCGTGATGTCTATTAAATCAATTGAAGTTGCACCCTCGAACGTGCCAATAGTCAAAAACTGATATAAATCACACTATACCGTTCCGGAGATATGCGCGCGCGTTTTGTGTTTTGTTTGTTTGTTGTCGTTGTTTTTTATTTTGCTACTTTCAATCAAATTTGTACCTTTTCCGTGATAACAACAGATTGACCAATTAATAGACTCGGTGATTCCAGTTTCAGCGCATCAATCAAACCTTGGATTTGATAGAATTGTGCTTCTTGCAGTAATTCCTCTCTGGTGTTGATGTCATCCGGGCAAGTGAGAGTACCATTACGCAGGTAGTTGAGAATGTATCTAGATTGAATACAGAATGAAATCAGGAGATAAGCGGAAAAAACAGAACGCCGTAGTTGACAATGTATCGAGAGATAAAGCGAGTGAGAGCAAACTATCAAACAATCAGCCAACTGCTTCAAAATCTATTTGTTGTGGTTTTTAAGTCAGTCTTGGGGTTAGATGTTGGGTAGTACTAATCCTAAACCTAACCACAATGTTAGGAGCAAGGATGGCCGGGGGGAGGGGGGTACTCCCTTACAAAAGTGGTAGGGGTGCTCGACGGACCTTTTAGGGTCGAAAATATGACCCGCTTCTACCTTTTAGGGTTTCCGGTTCATAGCGTACCTTTTAGGGTCAGGATAACGAAAATCACATAAAGATTGAAACAATCTCACATACGAATATTCTTTATTAACAATGTGGTCGTACCTTTTAGGGTATAAAATCGGCATTTCCGATAATTTATGCGTTTTAGGGTCATTTTCAAAACCCTCCGTCGAGCACCCCTACCACTTTTGTAAGGGAATACAGCCCCCGGGAAGGATGGTACAGTTGGTTATTGTGCGGCCTTCGGTGCACCTCACCCTATCCTGCTTCTATCGCCACGGTTACGCGAACCGTGACGCGAACGGAGCAAAGCAAAACAGAGCGCCTCAACGGATGCTGCCACGACTCGCGTGCCTGCCAAAGCGTCATGTGGCTCCCAGAAACTTTCCTTGACTACATTTCCACTTTTCATTTTTAAAAATTGATCAGCTTATTCTTGGTTTGTTCAAACAGTTTTTGTACCAGTTATCAATCTACCAATTTGATGGATGTGAATCTCAGCTTAGTCAGCGTTACCTTGGCAACGATAAACCAAGATGGCTGTGATAAATTTTTCAAAATATCTCTCGCTTCCTGTGAGCTCGAGAAAAGTGACAACACAAAATCTGCTTACACTTAAATACAGAAATAAAGAGAAACTTCGAATAAATCGCTACAACGCAAATAATGCAAGGTTTTGAACATTCTTAGCAGTTCATGTAAGTCACACACGCATGCAACTCGTTATAGAAGTCACACAAGGAGTCGTCACGCAACAAATAATAAACAGTAGGGCCGTTTACACGAGTGGAAATAAGAAGCGACTTAGATAAGACGCGAGCCTCTCCGTATAAACGGCACTTTTTGTGGAAGACGACTCATTAAGCAACATCGTTCTGGACTGTTCTTATTTTGTTGAATGTTCGAGTCTTGGGATTAAAAGTGCCGTTTATACAGAGCGTTAGCGTCTTATTTAAGTCATGTCTTGGATAAGACGCGTAACGCCGCAAAGATGACAACTAGAACAGATCATTGTCACACAACTTCATGGAGTCTTTACCTTGGTCCGAAAGAGGCAAGGTAATACAACCATAGATCGATCAGTTACACATCTCGATCCATAGATTTTCTTACCTTCGAATTCGAATTTATTTATTCGAATCCGCGTTTATTCTCGCGCGGCGATCATATCATTTGAGGGAAAGCCGCGAGGATTTTGTCTCTGGTATCAACTCTAGATCATGTTTTGATACGAACTGCTACGTGTATTTTTTTTTTGCGCCAACATAAGCTCTCGGTCTATTTTTGTGTTGTAAAGCGCCTAGAGCAGATTTGGATAGGCGCTATATAAATGTCATGTATTATTATTAATTATTTATATTTACAGAAAATGGCAGACATCACACTACATACCTAAACAATTCACCATCTCTATCAATGAAGTAGGAACCATTGTCATCATTAGATCCTAGACTAAATCTTCCAGAGAACATGGCAGCGAGCATGGATGAAGAATCCTTTGTAATTGTCTGGAGAGTGGTTTTGTAGATCTTCCCTCCGACATCAAGCTGAACTATGTTGTTAGAAAGTACTTTTTGGGTTACTTTTCTGTTTTCTTCTGGCTTGTCTTTCATATTTTAAGACTAAAGTTTTCAAGACGCTTGAAGTGCTGCTTGCTGGTGACTCAAAACAAACTCGACAACGCGACAAGCTGTTACCGATTGAAATTCCCGCCAAGGAACAATGGAATTTGCAATTCAAATATGCTTGTATTGTTTGAAAATAGTGACGTGTTGTAACGCAATTTACGCCACCAGTTACGGTCGCTGACTGATTGATCAATCTTCAAATTTTCTGAAATCTTCGATAAAACATATATCCTCCAATTTACATGAGGGTGGTGGACTAAAAAAACTTTTCCTGTTAATCAGTTTTCCTATTAGGAATAGGAGGTATCATGGGGCTCCTGTGTAGGAATTTTACGAGAGAGAATGGTGTCTAGTGTGTGGCCGCCATGTTGGATGCCAACTGGACTGTGCACCTTACTTTGGTCAAAAATTTCATGTTTTATTCCCCTGTTCTCTAAAATTCTGGGTTAAAATCGTCCACTGAAGGTAAATAATTGGATTTTGTTTGTAATGTAAGCTCAATATGAGTCAAAAGTAGGATGGGCTACTGATTATTTAACTGGCACTCCGCCTCGCACATGGTCGCATAAATTATAATTTAGTTAGCATGTTGATCTTTGTAGCCCAAAATCATTTTTAAGTAATTATTTTTGAACTTTAACAGTCGAAGCATAATCTAAAAACACATACAAAGTCCTACATGAGTAAAATGTAAATCGTGATCAGGTGTTTGGATGTGTCTCTGAATCACAATGTCGTTTTGTGCTTGCCCCTTCCCCCCTATTTTTTGACGGTTCTTTATGCTTATTTCTTTATGTTTCTTCTAATATGTGTCCAAGATGTAACTGTTTTTTTTAAGAATGTGATTTGAGAATGTATAAAATTATCCAGCACTAATTGCATCAATTTAAAAGGTTTGATAATATGCAGGTCATTTGTCAGGCAGGAGGCAAATTTTACCTGTCAAAATCCAACTTGAAAGTTAAAAAATGAAAGCAAATGTCAATAATACTGTTTATCACATGCAGATACATGTCTTGCCTCACTTTGGCGCTGCTAAACAATGGCACAGTTAGGTGATTCTGTTTTTTTACTGAGCCAAAGTGAGGCAAAGGGTGTACTTGCATATTACTTAAGTAGCTTTACGAGAAGGGTCTATGACAGTCCATTGGACCATGCAAATCACTTGCAAGCCAATTTGGTATTTTCATCAGACATTTGTCTGATGACAAAAAGCACCAGTGTCTGGCAATATCACCAGCTACTTTGAAGATTTTGCAGGCTGAAATTCACTTGGAAAATAGAAAAATCAGCTGATTAAAAACAAAGAACTTGAAAACTTTTGTCGGCTCCCAGTGTTTATTCCCATTCTACTTGATATGTTTTTGACAACCCTGGATGATGGCACTTACTTACAGCCTTACTGGAAGTAAGATACCTGAAAACAACCTGTTTTTAAAACATTTTACCATGATTTAATAAAGAATTCAATGAATAACAAACATTTGAACACAGTACAAGGGTTGACTATTAGATTGAATATGCAAATTGTAACCACAGGGGATATATTAGTTTAAAAGTGAATCTCTCCAAATAGCTATTAAGATAAATATAATTTTTTGCTTTGAAATATTTTTTATTAAGAATTTAAAATAAAATGCTAAAAATCATAAAAAGTATAATAAACATCTCAGTGCTGCATTAACATTTAAAGTAAAGTCTTCTATGTAATCACTGTTATTATGAAAAAGCACTCTAGAGCCTCTAACGTGTGTGGACTGATCTTAGTATTTGAAAGGACAAACAAGTTATCACCATTATCACCGTGACATATGATTCACCATTCTTTCTTGAAAGCTTCTCTGCAAGACTTTTCAGGAACATTTGACATTCAGGGCCCATTTCACCATTTGTTCCTAAGACCAAAGGTGTAAATGTCTCCATTTCCACATCTAGTACTCTTTGCTGGTATTTTCTCTTCCTTTCATTCTTGTGATCTTTAAAGTTGGGGACATTGACTTGGTCTGGTTACACTTTCTACTTGGAGTTAACATACATCACTCATTACTTGAGTTTTGTAGTATTTTTTTATCATACCTTAAAAGAAAATGCTCGTAAAGTTGCAATTTTATGCTTTCTGAACCATGCGCAGTAGGCTGGAAAACAGAGGAATCACCTTAATAGGTTGCAAATACCAACATTATCCAATTAATGTTAAATTCAAATTTTGCATATCAGTTAGGAGATGTTTATATGGAGGCAAGCCAGCCCAATAAGTGGGCTGAATTCTTTTGTTTTCTTTTCCCTGGGGGCTAGAGAACAAAAGAAGTCAGCCAGCTTACCGGGCTGGCTTGCTTCCATATAAACAGCCCCTTAGTAATGTGACTGATATATCTTATTACTGTGTAGAACACAGTAATTACAATTTAAAGCTCACTGCTCTTTATTTTCATCTATTTTAGAAGCTCAAAAGATACTTCTGATTATAACATATTGAAATAACAGCAGTATACTAATCAGGTATGTTTAGATCAATGTTAGATTTCGGTTATCAAAATGGGGTGCCTCCCATTTAAACCAGTTCATTCAGTTGGAAATTTGTTTGCTAATGGTAAAAAAGGACTCAGAGAAACTTGACTTCCAACAAAATGGTACATACCCCTACCATAAGAACCAAAAAGAGCAGGCAAAGTTGATTTCAATTGGAAGACTGAGTTTTCTGGGATCTTCCAATAGCCTTACTTCCGAGTTTCACTTCACTTGCTACATACAAAAGTATCAAGTTGACAAGTTGAGGCTACGTTCATAAAGCTCAGTCATTTGTAACAAGACAAAAGCTTTAACACATAGCCTTGTTCTGAGTCCTTTAATATGTACTTGGCAGGGGAAGCATATCTCACAACTGAACTATTGGACATACCATTTGTTTTTCCATCTGGAATTTCCAGTTTTACTGGGTAAATGATTTATAAGCACCCCAGATAAATGGCAAAAACAGTTTGTGTTTTATTTATCAAAAAGCTGCTTTTTGTATGTTTGTTGACATAAGGGACTCATCAGATTTCCAGCTCATGTTGCATTTTCTTTTTTCTGTTCAAAAGGGTAATTAATTCTAATTTAGGTTAAAATGTAAGCATCTTTCAAACAACTGGGCCCAGTTTGTTGGTAACTTGAGTGTTTTTCCCCTTCTTGAACTTTGATTGGCCATTAAAAAGAAATGGAAACAGTGATTAATAATCTGAGACACACTTTTCACAAATGATGTTTTGGAATCATTTTGAGACATTGTTCAGTGTTATCCTATTAATTCCTGCTGTCCTGGAGCTCTGATGAAATGAAATCAGTTTATGAAAATGCAAACGTACTGAATTTTGGAGATCCATTAGTTTTTAAAACACTTGAGTCAAAAATACCCCAAGTGATGTTTTGGATAATTTTTCAAGGTATCATTGGGCTTCTCTCAGCCTAAACATCAATGTCCCTGGTGTTTTAACTTCAAGAAAGCCAGAAATTTTTGGTTAGCAGCATTCTGAGCTTTCTTAAGGTGAGTCAATAGTTCCAAATGGCCGAATCGGTCATATCGGTTTTTGGCTCATAACTTTGACTCCCTTTGAGCAATGACCGTCAAACGGCACCAAAATCTAAAACAGTCATTCAGCTATAATATAATATACACTGATCGCGTTTTATGTCAGTAATTTGTGATATATACGGCATTAAACGAATGAGCTGTTGTCACAAAAACTCGATTTTGTGGAAAATCTAGCCGTTTTATTTCGCTGAAAAATTTAGAATCCTTTTAGCTAAACATAACAGACAACTCGGCCACGTTTTAAGAAATTCGTCGGAACTGAAGTCTCGCAACAGAAGCGAACAGAAAAGGCACCTAAATTCTATATTGTCATCATCTTGAATGTTGTGAACGAAATAGTCGCTCCCTAAACATGCTTTAAAGCCGCGGTTTTAGGCTAAAGCTGGCGGCAATTCATTATACTTTCGACTGTCATACCGCGATTGTTGACCAGACTGACCGTTTTAAAGTATTTTAAAGTTGTATGAATGTAATAAAATGCTCAAATACCTGCCTAGGTCCAAGAAGTTGCGTTTTCTCCAATTTCTTCGTACTTTTTTCAAATTGTTCTGTTAGAAGTTTCCCACATAAGCTTCAAAGCACTGTGATAAATTATTAACCAATTTTGCTGCTGTTCGTGGTTTGGAATAAGAGAAATTACGTTTTTGGTTGAGCTCAGTTCCATCTCCTAGCTCCAACCAAAAGTTTTGCTGCTTTGTTTTTGAATACGCAATGAGGCAAGGTGCAAGATATGTCAAGAATTCGCACCCTTGTTAGGGGGGAGCCTCTATTATACAGTATGTCGACAAAATGCATATTGCATTATAGTTTGTGTTATACTGTATAATAGAAGCTCCCCCCTAACAAGGGTGCGAATTCTTGACATATCTTGCACCTTGCCTCATTGCGTATTCAAAAACAAAGCAGCAAAACTTTTGGTTGGAGCTAGGAGATGGAACTGAGCTCAACCAAAAACGTAATTTCTCTTATTCCAAACCACGAACAGCAGCAAAATTGGTTAATAATTTATCACAGTGCTTTGAAGCTTATGTGGGAAACTTCTAACAGAACAATTTGAAAAAAGTACGAAGAAATTGGAGAAAACGCAACTTCTTGGACCTAGGCAGGTATTTGAGCATTTTATTACATTCATACAACTTTAAAATACTTTAAAACGGTCAGTCTGGTCGACAATCGCGGTATGACAGTCGAAAGTATAATGAATTGCCGCCAGCTTTAGCCTAAAACCGCGGCTTTAAAGCATGTTTAGGGAGCGACTATTTCGTTCACAACATTCAAGATGATGACAATATAGAATTTAGGTGCCTTTTCTGTTCGCTTCTGTTGCGAGACTTCAGTTCCGACGAATTTCTTAAAACGTGGCCGAGTTGTCTGTTATGTTTAGCTAAAAGGATTCTAAATTTTTCAGCGAAATAAAACGGCTAGATTTTCCACAAAATCGAGTTTTTGTGACAACAGCTCATTCGTTTAATGCCGTATATATCACAAATTACTGACATAAAACGCGATCAGTGTATATTATATTATAGCTGAATGACTGTTTTAGATTTTGGTGCCGTTTGACGGTCATTGCTCAAAGGGAGTCAAAGTTATGAGCCAAAAACCGATATGACCGATTCGGCCATTTGGAACTATTGACTCACCTTAACAACAGACCACTGCTCCATGAAAGTTGTTGTTATTATTCAAATTTCCTCTTCCCTCTTACTGTACTAATTCAATTAACAGCTTTGAAGTCATTCTTTCAAAGCAAAAACACAGCAAATATCTTGTAATTTCTCCTACTTGATCTTGATATTTCTTCAAATAAATAGCTGGACATTGATTTTTATGCTCTGAGAAGTCGATTGACACCATTTTGAACCCAGTATTTAAAAGTTTAAAGACCACCCAAAACGTCATTTGAGATAAGTGATAACTCCATGTTAAAAAAAAAACATCAACCATTACAGAAAAAAATCTGAACCCCAGGTGGGAACTGAACCCACG
Source organism: Telmatactis stephensoni (assembly GCA_029948255.1). NCBI lineage: Eukaryota > Metazoa > Cnidaria > Anthozoa > Actiniaria > Isophelliidae > Telmatactis > Telmatactis stephensoni. The sequence continues at coordinate 55,678 of JALIZF010000863.1, forward strand.
ATCTTCCGATTAACCAGACGGATGCTCTACCACTGAGCTACTGGAAACTCGTATGATTATCTGAGGGTTGAGTGTGAATATATAGCACTGAAATCCATCAGTGACGTGACGTATACTGAAATATTAAATGACGGATTTCAGTGCTATATATTCACACTCAACCCTCGGATAATCATACGAGTTTCCAGTAGCTCAATGGTAGAGCATCCGTCTGGTTAATTGGAAGTTCGTGGGTTCAGTTCCCACCTGGGGCTCAGATGTTTTCTGTAGTGGTTGATGTTGTGTTTTTTAATGTGGAGTTATCACTTATTCAATCAATTTATATGTATCTCTACCAATTCTATGCGTCATTTGAGGTGTTTTCATTTTGACCCCTTTACTTCATATCATTGAGCTCCACATTTATAAGCTTTCAGAAAATATATACTTTATTGGGATAAAGTGAAAACAAACATGTATTGAGCTACATATGGTGATTTTCCTTCACAAGGTTTATTATTAGAGCTCTCCAACATCATAGTGAGAAATAATAATAAACTACTTCTTTAAAACATTCTCCATATACATTATGTCATAAAATGGTAAAATAATATAATTCCTGTTTGTTTTTGCAAATGTTAAATTGCATCACGTAGATCATCATCAGGCAGTAATAAACTACTGTAAGATAGGATTGATAATAGTTAGCCAAGCTTGAGGTGGCTAGCTAACATTTAATGAAAAGATTATATTGATAAAGCTAATATTAATTAGGAATATTGATTGTCATTAACAGCATAAATTTAAAGTCTTCTGCCATCATGAAGCCATCCTTTTCATAACATTTTTGACTACCTCACACATATACTTCGATAATTCAATATGTTTACTCCTAAAAATAGTTTACACTAATACTAGGAGATTTACAAATTAAATAGGTAAATAAATAAATACAAACTAATAGAAATTTACAATAAATAACTAAAAAATTTACAATAAATAAATATATAATACCGAATCAAGATCTGGCAGCAGATCAGAATAACCACTGTCCTGTGCCAAGAAGACCCCCCCCCCCCCAAACGGCGTATACTGTACATGATGAGTGTAATGTAACTTAGTTTGTGGCCTTAAATATGGCTGAAACCCAGTTAATGGACACCCCCACTACCAGGAATTAGTGTCTGTTGCAATAGGTGTCCACTTATTGGAGGTTTGGAATGTAGAATTTGTCAAGAGTAGGATACAACAGGGTTCGTGCTACTCCTTGAAATCCTTGAAAAGCCCTGGAATTGAAAACACATTTTCAAGTGCACTGGAAAAGCCCTTGAAAATAGGAAAAAAACTCTAAAATCCTGGAATACTCCTTGAATCTGATGCAAACTTTGTTATTTCTAACTTTCCTATCAAAATTAATCAATAAAAATGAAAATTTACTGAAGACTACTAGTTTCTGATTATAATTTATTACTTGCACGAGGCTTTTTTCCCAGACTTGCATTGTAACACTGGAGTTCCTGTGTTATGCTTGCTGCGCGCGCATGCTTTACATGACGTTTATTCGGACATTGAATAAAAAAAAAACAGTCTTTATTTATAGACGGAAGCCAATTTAGCTTTTGCTAATCTTCCATTGGGCTGTCTTTCATCTCACACTCACTACCTCTACACTTGAATATTTTTCATACAATGCTCAACTCGCATGTTGATTTTTGATCAATATTTACTATTTTTTCTGGGCGCTTCACAACAAACTTAGTCCCTGAAAAGAAAATTTTTGTGCTTGAAAAGTCCTTGAATTTTGTGATGAAAATGTAGCACGAACCCTGATACAAGGGTTGCCACCCACTTGCAATTTTAACATTGTATGCTGGAGTCCACTTACTGGAGGTTTTTTTTCTTGTGGAGGCTCACCTGTACAGCTTATGTTTAGAGCTTTTGTAGCTCTTGGTCAGTAACAACTTAGAACATACTAAAACATTGCAAAAAATTCATACCTCTGTCCCTTCTCCTGATGAACTCTGACCTCTTGTAGACAACTCCATAAAGCAGACACCAACTCATATCTCTATATAGATTTCTCTTTAATATCTCAACTGTACTCATAATTTTAAGCAAATTTTTCTCATAAGGGGACATCTCTAGTAAGCAGATACCAATTCCTGGTGTGTTCAATATTTGTTAATAATTATTAATAATTATTATGGGAGCTTCAACTGTGCTTGAGATGTTGAAAGTGGCATTCAAAATCTGTGCTGATAATCTTTCAATTTGCCTTGTACCCCTTACCCCAGTTCCTCGAATAGTGGATAGTGCCATCTGCTGGATAAGCACTTATCCAATGGATAAATGTATTAGAAAATGCCATCAGTTTATCACTGGATAAGGATTTATCCAACGAATAGTGCTATCCACCCCCTGTGTAACTGGGGCCTGTATTATTCCTTTTAGCGAGAGTACCTTAGCTACATGTAGGTTTCAACCTTTCTCATTGTATTTCAGGTTTTTAAAGCAAAATACGAGTAGAAATACTGAGATGTATTTTGACTCAATCACAGGAGAGCACAGCTACTCCAACCCAGAAGTGACTGTATCTCAGTCAGTCGAAGTAGTAGAAGACTCCTCCACACAAGCCAGTCAGGTATCCAGTCAACCTATCAATTTATCTGATATCATAGCCACTGCTGCTGCTGAATCAGTATCCAACACAGGAGATGTCCATGTGGTTGTTGAAGAAGGCAGTGAAGAAGCTGGAAATGATGGCATTCCAACTGTTTACCTTAGTGAGGGGTCAACAACAAGTGTAACTTCATCTCAAGGCCTCATGACTTCAGTATTCAGGATCAGCGATAATACCACAGAGTCTTGCAGTAGTACTAATGTTCCCATTATAGTGATCCAGACACTACCAGGTACTGTTGGAACGACAAACCAGGAAGACCAGGTAGAAAGTACCCCAGTGATTTCAACAGAACAAACTGATATCAAACACAAGTGCACTCAGTGTGGCATTGAGTACAAAAATGCTAAACTTCTTCAGTTTCACATGCGACACCACACTGTTAAATTTAAGTGCGAAATTTGTAACAAAACCTTTTCCAAGGAAGACAAGCTTGAGCGTCATAACAAAGCCAAGCATGCCCCGAGCTGCTGTGATCTCTGTGGTGAACAGTGCTTGAACAAGAAAGACTTGAACAATCACAAGCAGCAGAGGTGTACTGTTAAGCAGTTCAAGTGCAGTGAATGTGGGGCGGAGTACAGGAGAAAGGAGCACCTACGTATCCATGAAAGAATTCACACTGGCGAAACACCCTACAAATGTTCTCACTGTGAAAAATCCTTCCGCAGCCTTGTGTCACTTAAACAGCACCGTCAATTACACTCAGGAGAACGGCGTCATAAGTGTGGTAAATGTGGAGAGGCATTTATATGGGCTTCTGGGCTGTCTAAACATCTCCAGTCGAATTCATGTAACCGCTTGCGCAAGCGAAGAAAAAGTAAACACAGTAAACCAAGTCATACTCAAGTTCATAGCAGTGAACAAAATCAGCTAGGTGATGCCACTGAGGCGATAACGAGTATTCTGAGTACCTCTCAGAACCTCACTGAGCAACCTGACGAAGTGGACGAAGTCGCTAATAATGCAGCAGATATATCACATGGCATGGGACACGATCAGTGTATGGAGATCGACCATCAAGCTGAAGAAAGCCTCCAAGACGTTTCCCAGGTTGATACAACTGTCACATCCCTTGATCCTGGAGGTGTCCAAGGTAATACCTCCTATCTAAATCCGGAGGAAAATTCTTCAAGTGGTATAGTTTCAGATACTCAGAGTCCTAGAGACAACCAACCTCAAAGGCCCAATCTTGGGATTTTGGGTGATACTACGACTAATGATACTAATGATACAACATCTCATGACGCTCAAGATGATATTGTTGCAAGAGCAATGATGATGTTAGATGCAGTCGACGATTCTGAAGTTAATGGACTTAATCATCTCTCAGCAAATGAAGAACGATCTGATGAGCGTGTCAACGAGGACCCCCCTGAACATGACACATCCAATGCAGCTGGGAGTGGATACCACAAGTGCTCAAATTGCCATCGTGTCTTCTCCAGTGTCTACTTTCTTGAGAAACATTTACTTCTTCACACTAGTGAGTCAGTGTTCCAGTGTCCACACTGTGAGAGGAAGTTTGTGAAGAAACACCACCTCCAAAATCACATCAAACTGATGCACAATGACTTAACTTGTGGTCGATGCGACGAGAAGTTTGATAACAGAAAGGATTACTTGCAGCATAAGAAAGCTGGTTGCTCTTCAGAAAGTATAAAATGCCCCACGTGTGACAAAGAGTTCAAATTTAAGTCACAACTCGTTGTTCATAAACGCATTCATACAGGTGAGAAGCCATACGAGTGTAGAGTCTGTAAGAAATGTTTTCGCATTAAAGATTACCTGAATCGACACATGGTCTCTCATTCAGAGGAGAGACCCCATCTCTGCGAAAAGTGCGACAAGGCGTTTAAAAGACCTGAACAACTAGCAATACATATGAAAACTCATGATAACGAAAGTCTTTCTCACACGTGTGAAGTTTGCGAGCGAGATTTCAAGTCTAGAAATGCTTTAGTTGTCCATTCAAGAATCCACACCAGAGGAAACGAAACACTTGATGAAGATACCTCTACAGAAACAAACTCTCTTGAGACCCTAGAATTCACCTGTGATATTTGTCACAAACCCTTTGATTCCAAAAGGGGGCTATCTATGCATAGAAGAATGCACGCCAAACCAACACCAAGCAAAGATACCACTCAGAATCAAGAACCTCGAACTTACACTTGTGAGCAGTGCGAAAAGGAGTTCCCCACCTCATCAAGCTACAAAGTTCACGTTAGCTTCCATGAAAGCCCAGAACCTTTATCTTGCTCTTACTGTGACGAAATGTTTATATCTGTTGGTCGCCTAAGGATTCACATGAGAGTTCATAACGACCAAGGGAGCTATAAATGTGATTCATGCGACAAAGTATTTCTTTCCAATGACGCTCTTTCAAGACATAAGCAAGTACATAAAGATAACTTATACGCATGCCCTATCTGTAACCAGACGTTCAAATGGCCATCAAATCTCCACCGGCATCAGAAAACACATCAACGCAGTGAAAAGACTGAGACCAGTTACACTTGTGAACAGTGTGATAGAGTTTTCAGTACGTCTTCCAGTTATAAAAATCATGTGAAATATCATGAAAGCGCTGAGCCTTTGCAGTGTAGTATGTGTGAGGAGATGTTTATATCTGAAGGGCATCTACAAGCTCATATGAGGGTCCACAACGAAGGTGGGGCTCACACCTGTGACGAATGCTCGAAGTCTTTTCGTACTGCAGAAAATCTTAACAGACACAGAAAAACCCACAAAGATAAGCGTTATAACTGTGAAGAGTGCGAAAAGTCCTTCAAAACATCAGCAGCTTTGTCCAAACACAAAAAGACTCATAAAAATCTAGAAGCCAAAAAACCAGAAACCATCACTTGTGAAAAATGTGATAAAATTTTTACCAGAGCTTCCAGTTACAAGACGCACTTAAGATCACATGAAAGCACGGAACCTGAGGAATGTAAAGAATGTGGTGCCAGTTTCGCGAGCCTTGCTCTTCTTGACGCTCATCTGAGGATCCATAACAGAGAAGGGTCCTTTAAATGTCCAGTTTGTGACAAACAGTTCCGTGACAAAGTGCACCTTTCAAGGCACAAAGTGCTTCACTACGAAAATGTCTTCAAATGTGAAACTTGTGAGAAGACGTTTCGAACTGCTTATTACCTTTCAAACCATCAAAAAACCCACACTAAGAGTCAGCCCGACAACCTTACCTGCACACAGTGCGATAAAGTCTTTGAGAATGCATCCGGATTCAAAGTTCACTTGAATTTCCACAAAAGCTCCGAACAACTAGAATGTTCTTATTGTGATGAGAAGTTTGATTCACAAGGTCTCCTCGACGTTCATACGAAAAAACACAACGATCAAGGAACACACCAATGCTCAAAGTGCCCAAAAAAGTTTTTATCGAAGCGTCGTCTTATACGGCATCGTGAAACTCACAAGGAAAGGAACTTCAACTGCTCTGTTTGCAATAGAAACTTCTTAACCGAAGCACGACTCGCCAGCCATTCAAAAACCCACACACATAAACGGCTTAGCAGTAAAGAGAACATCACTTGCGAGCAGTGTGGAAAAACGTTCACAAGGATGTCGAGCTACAAGACTCATCTCCGAACTCATGAAGGATCAAAACCAGTGAAATGTGAGAGCTGTGGTGAAGAATTTCCAACGCTGAGTAATCTTGATGCTCATTTAAGGATCCACAACGACGAAGGAACTCACGTGTGTGATGTTTGCCAGAAGACTTTCCGCTCAAAGTCTTTGCTTGAGAGACACAAGCTACTCCATAAGTCCAAGCCTTTTATGTGTGATGTGTGTAAACAAAACTTCAAGACTAAAGCTCTACTGACCATTCATTCAAAAAGGCATGAAGAAGACACAGAAGGCCAAACCACCAATAACAAGAGATCAAAGCGGTATGTGCAAGACAAAGGGCTAAAATGTACCCAGTGCGATCAATCGTTTACTTCAAAATTGGAACACAGTTTGCACGTGAGAATGCATAGCAGAGAAAAACCCTTTAAGTGTAGCAAGTGTCACAAGGGGTTCAATGACGAGGCCGATCGTGATGAACATGAAGGTACACATCCAGAGGAACCACAACTGAAATACAAATGCTCCCATTGTGAAAGATATTTCAAGAATCCACGATATCGTAACTTGCATATTAAGGCAAAACACATTTTGCACGTGAAAATTCATAGCAGGGAAAAACCCTTTAAGTGTAGCAAGTGTCACAAGGGGTTCGATGACGAGACCGATCGTGATGAACATGAAGGTACACATCCAGAGAAACCACAACTGAAATACAAATGCTCCCATTGTGAAAGATATTTCAAGAATCCACGATATCGTGACTTGCATATTAGAGCAAAACACAAGAGACGATCACCCGTCAAATGCCCAGTTTGCAACAAAACCTTTTGGACTAAATTCTCTCTTTCAATGCACCAAAAAAGTCACGAGTCTACGTCATCGGCGTCATCTCCTGGCCTAAAGTCTTCGCCTTCACTTGGCAAGAGACCTTCGTCTGGCAGTCGATCTCTTAGAAACAACTCGTCTAACAACAAGTCGTCGCTTAGCAACGAGTCGTCACCTAGCAACAAGTCGTCACCTAGCAACAAGTCGTCACCTAGCAACAAGCCATTACCAAGAAGTCAGTCCAAAAGGAAAGGAAAACAATTTTCATTATCGTCTAAAGCTAGAAAACGAGCCAAGTGTTCAGAATGTGGCAAGTGTTTTGTTAGCCAAGGTCATCTAAAACAGCATTCACAAGTCCATGATGTCAAGCCCTGCATAATATGCATGGAGACCTTCAAGACCAAGGGAGACCTAGAGGCACACTTGAAAACCCACGAGGGAAACACCTCCACCCCTCTGACTTGCTCCGTCTGTAATGAGACATTCAAGACAAAGGACAGTTACTATGTCCACTGTCAGTCACATCCAAACTCTATGCCGTGTCTTTGTTCTCATTGTAACAAGTTCTTTTCGACGCTTGAAGAGCTGAATGAGCATCTGGAGGCCCACGATTCTGCCACAAATATGGAGTGAATCTTAACTAAAAATACTAGACTAAAACCAGACATCATGCTGTTATCCAAAAGAGGAGAGGGAATCAGTAGCTGAACGAGCATCTCAGTGGAGGCCCACGATTCTGCCACAAATATGGAGTGAATCTGAACTAAAAATGCTAGACTAAAACCAGACATCATGCTGTTATCCAAAAGAGGAGAGGGGATCAGTAGCTGAATGAGCATCTGGAGGTCCACGATTCTGCCGCAAATATGGAGTGAATCTTAACTAAAAATACTAGACTAAAACCAGACATCATGCTGTTATCCAAAAGAGGAGAGGGAATCAGTGGCGTTATAAGTTGGACAGGTTACGACCACTTGGATAAACTTTTTGAATAACATCATCATCATCATTATCACTATCGTCATCATCATCATTTTATCATTTGCTGGATAAAGATTCACCCAAAGCGATATTAACTCTAAGGGTGCGTTTAGATTGGCGATTTCGTCACAGGACGATTAGCCGTTTACTTTGAGAACGGGTAAAGAATTCATTTAGCTTTATATGAGTCTTTTCTATATACTCCGGGGACGGCGTAAAGAAATTCTTAACGCGGGCTGAAATTTGTGTCGTGACGATCGAGCTCCGCCCTGGACAAAATCGCCCGTGTAAACGTACCCTCAGTGCAACTGGGACCAGTTGTAAATATTTAAACTAGAATGAAGAAATCGTTCTTTGTAAGGGACTTGTCAGAAATTTGCAGGGGGTGGAAAATCGGGGAGGGTCATTTTTGAACCCATGAAAAGGGAAGGTCATGAAAAAATGGGCAGTGAAAAAGGGAATATTTTGCTATTTTAGGTTAAATGCCAGGGGAGAGTCAGGAAATTTCATTCCCATCCTTAGGAGGGTCACATCATTTTCATCGCTCAAATCTCCATTACCCCCCCTCCCCTGCTAATTTCTGACAAGTCCCTAAGCGAGATGAAATATAAATCCCAATCTTTGAATTTCCCAGTTCGCTGATTTACAATTTCAACTGTCCAAAGGTTGCCTTATATTGACTGTTGTCTTTCGAAACTTTCTATTGTTGACGCTTTAAATGTTTATTTATACTTGTATATCGGTACAAAGATTTGAAAACGTTTAGTGAGTGCTTCATTAGAGCAGATTTCGTATGAGTGTGAAACGGACCGCGCCGTGCCGTAACCGTGTCAGTGCCGTGATCTCTATAAAAACATTCGAAATTTCTGCCGTAACCGTGCCGTGACCGTGCGGTGCCGTTTTCACAGTCATACGAAATCTACTCTAGGGTTGCCTGCACGGTCAGTGAAAAGTTTTTAAAGGTCACTGAAAACCTCTCAGTTAATGTTGAATTAAGTCAAGGAAATAGAAGTCAGGGATTTTTTTATTTATGCTGAACTCACCAAATCACAAGAAATACGGAAAGCTTTTAAAAACGAGGAAGAGCTTTTTGAATAGCTTCAGGAAAATTTAAGAGCTTATGACGAGGGTGCAGCTAGAGGGGGGATGGGGAGTCCAGTCCCCCTTTTGGTACGGTCTGATTGTCAGGCGGTCAGGGATCGTCAAGAAGGATAATGGATGACCCATAACCGTCTGAAAATTGTATATATTATTGTATATACATCTATTTCAAGAAACGTCTAATACAAAGGCCCGGGCAACATTTGCTATATTATTCGTTCGATTTTGTTGAATAGAAATGGTGAAACCGTTTGCCGCCTCCTTTCAACCGTGTTGAAACGTTTCAATGTTGAATCAATGTTTAATGAGTTAAAAAGCGTTTAAACTTTGCTTCAACACGCTTCAAAATTTTGTTGATTTTGTAAGTGTTGAATAAAGTTGAAGCCGTTTGCCACCCTCTTTTACCTGAATACCAGGCCTCTCGCAAAATTTTGTTGAATTGAATGTTGAAACAATTGCTGAAATCGTTTGCAGTCCCGGCGTTCAACAGTGTTCACCAAAATCGATGGATGCTGAATCCAGAACCTAAGATCAAAAGCCTACGCGGCTCACCCGAAGGGAGTATGGGTAGAAATTAATAAAACTAAAAAATCACATGAATATTACAATGGCAATATTTGCAGGTAGCTTACCTCGCATTTATACACCAAATAACTTTGTATGCATGTTTATGTTAAAAATCAAACTAAAGCCGAAAGTAAGTTTTTGCATCTACCCATACTCCTTTTCGGTCTTGTTCCGTGGGCTTCTTTAATCTTGGAATGGGGAACAAACTGGCTAGAGTGACTGTAACAAAATCGCGTAATACGAGGCAAATCTCTTGCATCGAGGATAAAGGTTGGGTTATCCAAACAGGACAATTCAGTAATTGAATTTTATTACTGATTCTTTGTAATACATTTTAACCACTAGTAAGATTATATATATTCTTCTCTTGTCGTTTATATGCTTGTATTGGTCTTTTCTTTTTTTCTTTTTTTTTTCTTTTTTCTTTTTTCTCCCGCTGGGCAGTAACTCAATTTTAGATTTTGTTGAGGAAAAAAATTGCTGTCTATCATTAAGGCCTAGGTGCTGGTACACGGTGCAATGTTTACTGCATGGCGTTGCAAAACAAGTAGGATCAGATTTCAGCCGTCAGGGATTCGTGCGCCCGCGATACTCGCACGAATCCCTGACGGCTGAAATCTGAGCCTACAAAACAAGTTACATGAACCATTACAGAGTGTAAACGACTGTATCGCGCAAAATCATCACGAGAAAACGATTACAAGGTTTTCCGGCGTTGCGCCGTGTAATACCCCTATAATGGTTCGTTCAAGAAAATTTTTATTCGCCACTATTTTTATATCTGACCAAGGGCACTAGGACAAAGTCGGTGTATTTATGCGTCTGATTAATAAACCGAGATACAAATTGTGCTTATCTGCAGTCACTCCTGTCTGTAGCTCTGCTTTTGACCCTTCGTTATAGCTTTATAAAGCGTTATCAGCAGAACGTGGTCAAACGAACGTTTCAACGTACGGTTTGAAAATCTGTATATGCTTCGAATTTGGGTTCCAGTCGCCGGCTAACAGGCTGAAAATTAAGCTGTATATCACACTGCATAATAACGCGCGTTGAAGTTCGTTTGCTTCGTAGCGGATTCACTCGCCAAATATTACAGTCTAATCACAGCTGCTATTTGAATCTCCCCAGGGCCTTCTCACTTCCTTAAGTTGTAATTTGTAGGTTCAGGTAAGTTGTCTTTTTGATTGTAATGGTCCAAGGACAGAATTTTCTGAAAACCTGATTTTTTGAAAGGAATCAGCTGACTGGCAAGTCATGCCAGTCAGTCATATAACCTTTGCAAAAAAAACTTAAAATTAAAAATCAGACAAGGCGTACTTACCTTGAAGTGTAATTGTAATTCTCTGAAGATACATGGAGCTTGTCCGCCGTTTATACACTTATTTCAAAAAAACGTCACGGTTCAAAGCAACAAGAGTCAAGGCAAGCCCGAAATGCATGAATGCTGGTTTTGTGCTGCTAGCTAATAATCGATAATGTATTCAAATCAGACTTGTTATCGAAAGAATTGAGTGCGGTATACTAATAAAGACTTGAAAATACTACATTTTGTAATTCATTAGAAACGAGCGAGTCTGATTTGAATACACTACAAACAAAACCAGCACCACATTTCGGTCTTGGCTTGATGCTTGTTGCTTTTCGAGTTACGCGCTAGACCACACCCATTTCTTTCCTATGCCACATCCAGCGAGTTACTCGATGTCAGTAAGAGAGTTTAGTGGCTTCGAGTTACGCGATAAGCGCATAACTCGAACTCATATTGGCCTACATCTTCGAGTTACGCCAGTAAAATTCATTTACGTATACATATATAGAAGACAGCCGCTAAAGCTCAATCATAATTTGGATAACATAAAAAGTTTGCATTTCTAACCAAACGATGTCGTCAATCACCATCATGTAAAATTTCAATACCGATGAGCAAAATAGTTTGTTTTATTTTCCACTAAATCAGAATTTCGATTCACATGCATTTTCACTACACCGATAAGGAAGGCCGTGTTTCAAAGTCGAAATAAACTATTCCGCTTTTTCATTGTTTTCTTTGATTATTATTATTTTTTTATGCGGCTAGATTTGATGTGTGATCTTGCTAAAAATACAAACTCGATTATTACTTATTACTATCTAGTCTTATTTAGATGTTTAGATGAAAAGAGATAAAAAATTAATCTGATAATTCCAAGTAAACGTATAACTTACGTAACTCGAAGATGTACGCCGGTATGAGTTAGTTCGAGTTATGCGCTCATCGCGTAACACGAAGTCACTAACCTTTCTTAATGACATCGAGTTACGCGCTGGGTGTGGCACAGGAACAAATGGGTGTGATCTTGCGCGCAACTCGAAAAGCGCGTAACTCGAAGCGCGCAACTCGAAACGCGTAACTCGAACATTACCATTATATATTATAGTCTTTAGAACAACTACCCAACTATCCCCAAGCCTTCCTCCCAGGTGTGATACAAACATGCTGGAACTCATAGTGTCTTATACAACCATAGCTCGTGTTATCACACAATTAGCTAAACTCACAAACAAGCCAATTGTTTATACAAAAAAAAGAAAAAAAAAAGCAAATATGATAGTTCCAGTACTATTGTAGAAAAAATTCCTGGTTTGTTATTACTCATAAAGAATATTTATAAGTCCATTAAAAAAGTATTTTCACTTTTGGTGACAAAAATAATTTATAAATGCATTTTTCAAACTTCCCACCTCCCCCACTTTTCTAATGGTCCATACCGGTCACAGGAGCCCTGACTGGCATGATTATATTACAGTTCAGAATGTACAATCAGTGGAACTGTTAATCCAGTTCAATAATGGATTTGAGAGTTTTTTGAAGCTTCAATCATATCATAAAAATTGAGAGAATCGTAATAAGTACTGAGCCCTAAACTTAATGCTAACTGCTAAGAAATGAATTTGCTCAGTACCATCCGTTTAAAAGTATTTGACTTATTACTCGTGCCCAGGCCTTTAGGCCGGCACGAGTCTAGGTTTGGGTTTTCTTCTATCAATCTATCGTCGTAGTCGAGAATGTGCCATGAAAACGAGGCAGGCATGAAATCGAGGCCAGGCAAGGTCAGGCACGCCTGTGACTTGCTTGAAGGATTTGATGCTGTTGTTGTTTCCCCGGGGTTGTTGTGCTTTGTATTCTGTCTTCGGTTTACGATTATGGCGAATTTCTTTCCTGCTGAGACGCTCAAAATACATACAAACGCACACGCCGTTCGCGGTAGACCCACACTAAAAGAAGTCGAACGTTTTCGGAACGGGTCGGTCCGCGAACTCAAAAGCCAAAAGAACCGCCAAAAGAATGCCAAAGATACCAGAAATATGAACTCAAATGAAACTCAAATCAACTCAAATGAACAGACGAACAAACTTACTCAAACGTACTGAAATGAACGAACAAATACTAACTCTTTAGTAAGCAGGAACTCCATTGACAGCTGCTTCGAAAATGAGGGAGACAAAGGAAACACAACATGTCAGCTTAGTGAACATACGATGGGCGCCATTTTGAATTTTTTCAAGATAACATTTGATGCCTTTCGAGAAATCACGAATGCTTTGGATTTATATTACTGACGTCCGTGATAAGTGTTTTGTTAATTATCTTGTTTACAATTTTCAACAGTTTCTTCAGCAGTCTATCGTTCGTTCAGCTATTAGTAACGAGCGTGTTGATCGCTGCCTTGTGCATACTGCTGGTTGTACAACATTCCATATATGTGTCAACAAGGACTTTAGTAAATTCACTACAAAACGACTGCGATGTATTGGAAAAGGCTGTGCAATTATCTGTATTTGTTCATCCTAATAATAATAGAGTCACATTTATTAGAGGAATGCAGGTCTCGTTATGCTAAATTCCTTACTCATCAGTTTGTCGAGCACAAGCCTCGTGTTCCTCGTGATCGAGAACCAAGTAGAGTCCCTGTCAAACGACTCGCACGTCTTGCGCACAAAAGCAGAAAAATACGGAAAAGGGTTCGTAGTTATGTTGTGAAAAATGTGCCTATGTCATCTAGAATGCATTGCTTTGCAAATAAATGTAATTTCCATCACGAAGGAGTGAAGTATCCCAAAAATTATCATCGAAAGAGAAAAACAGCTTCTGGTATTGGTTTAGCTAGATGGAGGAAACTTTGGTCCAGACGTTCACTTTTTAACTTACATAAAAGAGCATTGAATGCCAAGCTTATTTATTATTCTCTGTTGACAAACCGAAGTCCACAAAATCGTACTCCCTGTGGTTTGTCCCATGTTTACAAGAGTCTCAATCACAGAATCATTCACACTAAGTTCAACCTAAGCAGAGATGTAGAAAAAAATCCTGGCCCCCGCACAGCAATTGATCCTAATAAAACAATTTCCACTCCATATTTTCAAGGTAATATTGCATTATTTGGGCTAAATGCTGGTCGTCAGTGTGTAGCTATGTCACTGTGTGCATTGATATATAACCATAGGAACTCAATCAACACTCCAGCAGATTTAGTAAGCATTATGAATACTGGAGATGAATTATATTCTGTTTTGTCAAGTTTGCACAACCAAGACTTTTGACTGAATTACCTCGAATGGTAACAGTGTTAGAAACTAATTACCAGATTAGTCCCAGTCCAAGCTATTCTGGTAATATACATGTTTCATCTACTGTGGATTTCCTTTACTGCATGCCCTTAGGTAATGCTTTGCAAATTTTAATTGGACAAAATTACCAGTCATTTCTACTAACTATTCAGTGTAGTACGGTAGCTATATACTGTTATGGCGATGGGAGATTTAGGATATTTGACTCTCATGCTCGAAATTCATCAGGTCTCCCTCATCCTCAAGGTACCTGTGTACTCCTAGATGTTCAAGACTTTAATGCTATAATATCTTACTTTCAGACATTGTATGACAATGTAACAGGTTTATTTGAACTCAGAGGAGTGCGTATTGCCGAGATATGTCCACAAATTAGCAATGCTACTGAAAATCCTTTTAATTTGCAAGTGCACATTGAACAAAGTGAAGTGAATAGGAAGGTTGCAGATGATAATCAGCAAAGCGATAAGAGTAATATTTCAAATTTAAATGCCAATAGTAGTATTGGTATTCCTTTGAAGAGTTGCTGTGCTATGTCATTTTATTGCATTTGTTTCTCTGTCATTAAAGCCTGTGGCTATTGGAATTCAGATACCCTGGATTCAATTTCTGAACATGGAGGCATTTTTCATACTTAAATAATTGAAAGTTTCAAGAAACAGCACCTTATGATTAATCATTTGCCAGCAAGCCTTCAGATCTATGATGCAGATATCAGGGTGACTCATGATTTGCACAAACAAATAAAATTGAACTGCATGAATGAAACTAGCAAATTAGAACTCCAGAACATGTTAACGACGAATATTAATGCCAATACTGGTTTTATTGCATGGCTGTCCACTTTTTGCATTTGCTGCATTTTTAATCATAAATCCAGGACCACTGACTTTTATCTTGTGGTGTTAAGGGAGGATGGAAACTTTGATGTATTTGAAAAAGTGAACAATGCTCCTTCACTAATACAGAAAATAATGGATATTACAAAAAAAAGAGTTCGAATATAATGAGCTAGATTATCATATTTCATTTATATCCTGCTAAACTCAGTTGTCAAAACCTGCAAGACTGAAGGTTATAAGAAAACACAAATCAGATGCACAAAAAAAGGTTGATGCTGAGAAATGTAGATTGAACTATGCAAACATGGAACCTGCTCTTAAGAAACAACGTTTGTCTCAAAAAGCAAAACAGTATAAATCTATGAGCCATGCAAAGAGAGAAGAGAAACTTTCACGCTTGAGATCCAACAGTGAAGCATGGTTCAATTCCATGAACAATACAGAAAAACAAAACCGTTTAGCAGACATGCGCAATAACAGTCAAGCATGGTACAATTCCATGGATACTAAAGAAAAACAAAGCCGTTTAGCAGACATGCGCAATAACAGCCAATCTTTGTGCAGCTCCTTGAATCCTGTAAGAAAAGAACAACGTTTATCAGAAATGCGCACTTGCAGGCAAAGTTTGTATTACTCTAAAAAGCACAAACAGTACGACTTGAATGACTGCATAAAAACTTTCCAAGCTAAGATACGAGAGGGCACATACTATATATACACTGTCTGTAACAGGTTATTAAATAGAAAAACAGTTATCATATTACAAGAAAGTAAATATATCATTCAACACCTGTTTACACGAAATAAGTCATTTGATGAAAAACAATACATTTGTAAAACTTGTCATTCTAAACTCATGAAACAACAAATACCATGTCAAGCTGTACACAACAATTTGCAAGTAGATGAAATACCACCTGAACTTTCAGTCTTGCAAAAACTAGAACAGATACTTATTGCACAAAGAATTGTTTTTTGAAAAAATAGTAGTCATGCCCAAAGGTCAACAGAGAAAGATTAAGGGAGCAATCTGTAATGTGCCAGTTGAATGTGATCAAATATGCAGCACATTACCACGTCCCACAGAAAGGTCTGGCATTATAATGCGGAAACTAAAAAGGAAACTTCAGTTCAGAGGTCATGTGTACTTTCAAGCTGTCCGCCCCAAATGATCTTATGTGCTCTTAACTGGCTGAAAATGAATAATCCATTGTACAGTGATATAGCTGTTGACATAAGTAATATCCACTCAGATCTAATATCCCTTCAACAAGACTGTTCAGATGGAAATAATAAAGTTGCAAGCAATGAGAATGAACCTTGTGAACCTTCAGTTTCTGGAATGAATATTCCATCAAGTTCCCTTGAACAAACCTGCACAGACAATGACAACACCACTGATGATAATGAAGAGAATGATGACCCTTTGAATCAATTTAGAACACCAACAAATGAAACATGTCTCCAGTCTGTGATACCTGACTATCCTATTAATGTTGAAGAAAAAGATCAAGCATCACTAGGAAATGAAATCTATAATATTGCACCAGGTGAGAACAGACATCCTGTCTCATTCATAACTGACAAACAATGTGAAGAGCTGGCATTCCCTGTACTATTTCCTAAAGGAAAATTTGGTTATAATACTGATCGTGATATTAAATTGTCACCAGTAATATACTTCAATGCACGACTACTACATTACAGTGGCCGCTTTGCAACAAATCCAGAGTATCTATTCTTTGCCCAGTTTATAATAGAACAAAAGAAGATCTCTGACAGCATTAACATTGCACTTAAGAAAATACACAGCCAGCCAATTTCTGCAAATCAATTAAGAACTAATGCACAAAGTTTACAAAACCTGATTTGTCAAGATCAAGCTTACCTATTTTTACGACAAATTCCAGGAACACCTCCCTATTGGCAAAAGTTTATGTATGAGGTAGTTGCCATGGTGAAACAACTTGGCATTCCAACATGGTTTATGACATTATCCTTTGCTGACCTCAGATGGCCTGAGTTGTTTCAGATAATTGCCAGAACACAAGGCAAGAATATGACTAATGAGGAAGTTGATGCTCTTTCTTATAATGACAGATGTTCAATGCTCAACCTCAATCCTCTGTTATGGCTAAGTACTTCCAATACAGGGTTGAAACATTTTTTACTGAAGTTCTGCTCTCTAATGCAAACCCAATAGGAAAAATAGTCTACTATGCACTACGGATTGAATTTCAAATGAGAGGCTCTCCGCACTTACATGCTTTGATATGGACTTCTGACTGCCCTAAATTAAACAGTGACAATAAGCAAGACTACATAGACTTCATTGACAGGCATGTACAGGCCTATCTCCCAGATAAAAAAGAAGACCCTCAATTGCATGACTTAGTTAGAACTTACCAAAAGCACAGCCATTCAAAAACCTGCAGAAAGTATAAAAACATCCGCTGCCGATTTAATTTTGGACAGTTTTTTTACAAACAGAACAATTGTGGCTGAACCTCTCTCAAATGATATTGATGAAGACATGAAAACTAACATACTTGAAAAAAGAAGGGAAGCTCTTACTTTAGTCAAAGACAAGATAGATGATGCACTTAATCCAAGCAAACCAAATTATGACTGTACCCTAACAGAATTCTATATTTTCAGCTCCATTGGTATAACAGAAGACCAGTACTATTCAGCATTATCAATCTCACCTGATTCTGATTATGAATTGCACCTTCGACGACCAATAGACAGTTGCTTCATTAACAATTACTTTGTAGCTGGAATAAAAAGGGTTTGCTGCAAATATTGATCTACAGCAAGTTTTCAATCACTACAAGTGTATCACATATGTATGTTCATACTTCACCAAAGATGAGACTGAATGCTCACAAGCTATTGTGAATGCTGCAAAGGAAGCTAAAGATGCCAATATGAACATAAGAGATGGACTGAAAAAAATTGGTGAGAGGTCAGTTCACAAGAATGTGTATACAGGTCTATGCCTGAATTATGGCTAAGAAAAATCTTCCCAGCAGCAGTCTTTGTCAGCACTGACCTACCAGACAGAAGAGTACGCATTGCAAAGTCCAAAGACGAAATTGAAGAACTTGATGATGAAAGTACAGATGTGTACAAGTCAAACATAATTGAACGCTACATGAAGAGACCACAATCTATCCTTTCTGTTAACAATCTATGTCTAGCAGAGTTTGCTTATTATTATAAAGATTATAGGAAGGAATGTCAAGAAACAGCTGATGCCCAGCCACAAGTTCTCACAGATAATTTGATTGAAGTTCAACACATGTCAGAAAATCAAGAGGCTTTACTTCCAGACCAAATAAGATTAACAGATACTAATGAAATTATGAAACGAAGGAAAGTCAAAGCTGTCATTAGATATCATACACCAAACAAGACAAAGGAGCCTGAAAAGTTCTTTCATCATTTGCTTATGGTATATCTTCCATGAAGAGATGAGAGCAAGCTCTTGGCTAATGATGGTACCTACACATCAAAATATTATGACACTGAAATTGAACCGATAGTTGATCATAATAGGTCTTTATTTGAACCTGATGTAGATGCAGTAGCAGAAGCACTTGAAAGTCTAAGAAACAACCAAGGCATCATTCATTCTTATGACTCTATGAATGACCAAGAAAATGATGATATTCACAATGAAGTGCTGATCACCCAAATCCTGAGGAATCTTTTAGTGAACAATTACCTTCACATTTGTCTTCATCAGATGCTGATCAACTTGCAGCTTCAGGGATAACAGGGTACACTCAACCTACATCAATATCTGATGATGAACTACGCCAGTGTATAAGATCTTTAAACAATACACAACGGTATGCATTTGATCATGTGTTTTCCTGGTGTAGAAATAAAATGAAAAACATGAATAGTCGAAAACCAAAAGAAATCAAAGAAATATTTCTTTTTGTCACAGGAGGTGCAGGAGCTGGAAAGAGCCATTTAATTAAAACAATATACCACGCTGTAACAAAGACTTTCACACATGCACCCATGAACCCTGACCTGCCATCAGTACTTCTAATGGCTCCCACTGGAGTTGCTGCTATAAACATAAATGGAACAACCATAAACACAGCTCTTGGAATTCCAAAAGAAACAGGTGCAACTTTGAAACCACTGGCAGACCAAAACAGAACACAAATGAGGATCTTTCTAGCTCAATTGAAGCTTGTTATAATAGATGAGATTTCTATGGTTGGAAATACTACCTTACTGCACATTCATCAAAGACTAAAGGAAATATTTGACACGCCAGCCTCTAAGCTTTTTGCTGGAATAAGCATCATTTGTGTAGGTGATATGCATCAACTACCACCAATAAAGAGAAAACAAGTATTTGAAAATTATAACAATGAAACATACAACCTGTGTCATCCCTGGCATCTTTTCTCAATGATAGAGCTCACTGAAATCATGAGACAGAAAGATGATCAGCCATTTGTTGAGATGCTAAACAGATTTCGTACTGCTACCCAAACTGCGGAAGATATTAAATGCATTCAGTCAAGAGCAATAGATCCATCAGATGGTATACATATATTTGCTGAAAACAGACCTGTCCATGAGCACAACAACAATAAACTACAGCAACTACCTGGACCTGTGTTTCAACTTAGGGCAACAGACCAGTATCCAAAGAATGTTTCTCAAAGTGACATTGATAGAGTTTTATCAAAAGGAAGAGACAGGTGACCTGGATTATGATATCTTAGTCAAAGTAAGTGCTAAGGTAATGCTGACAAACAACATTGACATTGCAGATAGACTGATTAATGGCCAAATAGGGACTGTCCTTAAAATTGACATCAACCACATTACTCAAAAACCAACTATCATTCACATCAAATTTAATGATGACAAAGCTGGCAAAAATATGATTGCAAAATCTAGCAACCTATTTGTTAGAGAAAACAGTGCTGTGCCTATTGAACCATTACTGGCAAGGATCAAAATAAGACCAGGTAAACCATCTTCACCAGAAATACACAGAGTTCAATTCCCTATTACACTTGCTTATGCTGTAACAATACATAAAGTTCAAGGACTCTCTTTACATGAAGTTGTGATAAGTTTTGAATTATTTAAACAAAGATCATTCAATTCTGGACACATTTATGTTGCCTTGAGCTGTTCAACATCTCTCAGTGGTATTTACATCTTGGGGGACATTCAAAGTAAACATGTAAGAGCTCACCCTAGAGTACATAAAGAATATGAAAGATTGAGGGGGATTCACCATTGCAGCCTCAAACAATTAACGAAGCTAGCTCATCTTTAACCATTTCTCTCTTTAATGTGAGATCACTGAATAAACACAGCAATGATGTTAAATATGACTGTAATATTTCTAATGCTGCCATGTTATGTTTTACAGAAACACAACTTCTCCCCAGCAGCAATGACGATGAAATAAGAAACAATCTCTTTCCCTTCACACTATTTAGACAAGACCATGTCTCTGACAGATATTCCAGTTTAGCAATCTGTGCAAAACCTTACCTAGAAATAAAGGAACATCACTACTTTCCAGAGATAAATGCACTCAAATTTTTTGTGGTCAATAATATGACATCAGTCCCCATCACAATGCTTTTACTTTTCATACTAGGTGACTTTAATATAAATTATTTAAATGACAATAAAGTCCAGCCACTCAATGGCCTCATGGAATCCTTAAACTATATGCAAGCTGTTCAAAATCCAACGTTTATATCATCAGGAAGTTTACTAGACCATGTATATGTCAGAAATGAAATGTTCAGCATGATTGACACTTCTGTAATTTCTGTATACTACTCTGATCATGATGCAGTCAAAATATCATTGAGTTTTAAATAACTTGTGTACTGAACTGCTAACTCAATCAATGATATAATTATTACATGAATGATACACATAAAGATTAATTTTGGAACAAATTATTCTTAAAGAAAAATGAGAAAATAAAACTTATGAACACTAACTTTCATATATCCTATAACACAATGCCAGAAATTTCAGTAGCAATTCTTAAATTAGACCCCTTCCCACTTTAAGTGGGATCAATGACACCTTTACGGTGTCTCTCAACAATCTTCAACCAGGGACTGCAGAAAACACTGGAGAGCTGGGATGCTATATATAGCCACTTTTCTGTGCTACCTAGTCAAATATTCTGTTTGAAATTACATTTTTGACTAGGTAGTCTGCTACTTCTACTTTATTTTCAAATGCTAGTCCCCCACTCCCACTTCTCAAGGTGTTCTGTAGTCCCTGTCAACATTGAGCACAAGGTAAGTAAAATGCTGTTTCATTATAGCCAAATCAATTTAATAAGTATAATAATATAGCTTCTACTAATCTTTTGCAGGTTGCTCAAATGAATGTAATCTACATATAACATATTAGCTGCAATGTATATCCAAGCATTCTATTCAGACAAGTACAAATAATGGATAGTTTTACTACTGAACAACAATTATAATTATTCTAACAATATCTATGGCAAACTAAGAGGGTGGCATTCAAGTGAAATAGATAATTCTACATTGAATCTGTACAAGTACAAGTACAGTAATTGAAACAATAATCCTACATGTATGGCAAACCAAGTAAGGGACCATCAACTACTAACAATGGATAACTGTATATTGACCCCAGGAGGTCCTTCAAGTACTTCATTGACTACAAGTTCAGTCATTCAAACAATAATAATCTATATGGCATGCCAAACCAAGGAGCTATCAATTACAAAGGATAACTGTATTGACCATGCAGCTACAAGTAAAATATTCAACCAATATCAATTAATCTGTATGGCAAAGGAAAGGTGACCATCAACTACAATGCATTTAACTATATTGATGCAGTACAAGTACAGTTATCCAACCAGTGAATAACTAATTGCAAACCATTAAGGATGATGGCCATCAACTATAGTGGATAACTATTGCCTCATCAGTAGAAGTACAGTTATCAAACCAATAACAATCTATGATTGGCAAACCAAGGAGGTGGCCATCATAACTATAATGCATTATAACTACATTGACTCAGTACAAGTACAGTAATTATTCAAACAATAATACTCATATGGCAAACCAAGGAGGTGGCCATCCTACAATGATAACTGTATTGACCTACAAGTAAAATTGTTCAACCATAATTATCAATCTGTATGGCAAACCAAGGAGGTGGCATCAACAGGTACTATGCATTTAACTACATTGACTCAGTACAAGTACAAGTACAGCAATTCAAACAATAATACTCTATATGGCAAACCAAGGAGGTGGCCATCAACTACTATGCATTTAACTACATTGACTCAGTACAAGTACAGCAATTCAAACAATAATACTCTATATGGCAAACCAAGGAGGTGGCCATCAACCACAGTGGATATCAATCTACAGTATTATGGCAACCCAGAAGGTGATTGTCAACTACAATGCATTAACTACACTGAATATGTGGCAAACCAAGGAGGTCACTTTGATAGTAAATCAATTAACTGATCGAAGACAACTATACATGTACATGTAAATATTTTATTATGACAATCCAAGAGACAATCTTCAAATTCAATGAATACTTTGACTATAAACATGTAATTATTTGATATTTAAATATTTATCTGTAGAAAGTCCATACTATTGACAATCAGGATTTTCTACTCTACAAAAATAATCTGTATAGATCGACACTTGAATGTGTATTAAGTTCTTATACCCTAATAATGTGATAAATATCTCTTTGTTTTTCAAACCACCCTCCAACAATGATAAGTTAAATAATGCGAAGGATACTTACATTGTAGCTAATATTCTATTGGTGACAATTATGCTTTGTAATTAAGCTTCCTTATCAGTAAACTTAACTTAATTAAATGTAAAAAGGTTTGCAATGAATCCATTGTGCAGCTTTCTAACCATTTACCCTGACAAAACTTCTTATATCTCGTGTTTATCCAAACTTATACATAATCTATAAACATTTTACACTTTGCACATTAACAATAGTTACCTTATCTATAGCCCAAATATCAAGAAATTCCGACCTACAATCGACCTAGTACAGTACATTTTCCATGTAGTTTCTCCAATTTTTAAAATGGCCGCCAATCTTTCGTACCCAGTCCCTTTTACTAAGCGTTGTCATGCAATGCTTTGCAATGCGGGTGGCGAGGCCCCCACCTACCTGTAGAACACAAAAAGAGGAAACAACGAAACAAACAACTCCTGGATTCGAGGCAAGCACTGCATTGCAAATGGAGCTGTCTGCTGTTTTGAAATATGCATAAACATTTCATTTCGGATATTTCACTGACATTTTTTGTATTTATGGGTGGACAGACATTTAGCTACTGTCCGTAATAGTGTTATATGAAGAGAGTATAAATATATATCCATGTATCGGAATGCCAACAAGGTTACAGTTGACGGTTGACTGCATGTAAACGGAAACTGTAGGACACATAATTTCACAGGTAGCCCAACTAAATGCCTATATTAGGCAGGTAATTAGTAGTCTACTCAAAATTCTTGTCTACTTCTGCCCGGCGGGCTTTAATGCACACCCCACGCCAGGCTGAATACCACCTGGGCACGAGTTAACGCACCCTTGTGCGTCTAGTTTTGTTTAACTGTTGGACTTCTGCCTCTTGTTGATTTAATGTCAGACGGATTTTTTTGATATCTTCATCATTTTTCAGCTTTTTTTCGAGTTCAGACTGCAGTAGCACCTTTTTTACCCTTTGATAAGCACCAAGTTCAAACCTCTTCTTTTTCGTGCTAGTCACCACACTAAAATAAGTGTGATTCAAATTTTTATTTCTGCTCAACTGAACAAGTGTGACTGCATGTTTACAACGTTTGAACATTGCTCGACAATCGTATGATTTTCGATTTTTCTCTAACATATTCTAAAACTTGAAAATCGTTCAATAAAAGACTTACTTTTCTCCACAACCACTTGTATCAAGTTCGCCATTTTCCACTCCAATCATGCTCCATTTTCAAGCCATTTGGCACAAAAAAGCATGGCATATGACACATCAAACGAAAGCTTGTCTTCCCGCCATTATTTTGGTGACATCTTATATGCATAAACTAGTGCCTAGGCTTCTTTAAACAACAAAAAGGACAGGTATCCCCAAGGGATTGTGAAAACTTTTATTCACCCAGTAGACTTTGCGGCCGCAAAATCCGCCATCTGAAAAAAATATTGTCAACCGGAAATGAGACATATTGGGGGTGGGTCTGGCCCCAGCGTGAATGGCCTTTGGCTTTTAGAAAAATGTATCAGCAGAATAGAACAGTAAATGTAGATGGAAAGAAGAGACGACAGCTAGCAGGTGACGAATGGGTGGAGGACTTTCTTGTTCGTCCTGTCAAACAGTTTTGGTCAGAGCACAGAGTTCCTTTGGTATGGTGGAGTTGATGTCTTCAAATGTGAGTATTTTGGAAGCAACCAGGAACATGTACAAAAGTAGAGAAGCCTTTGGTGTGCACAACACTAGGAAACACAAGAAGCCAAGTTCTTTATATGATCAATTAAAGGTTGCACAGTTTGTTCTAAAGGAGGAATGGTTTGAAAACAAAGGAAGAGAAACGGTGAAGGTTTACCCATGGACTGGAAAGAAAGTGAAGGATGGTGAGACTGTGCCCAAAAGGTATATTGACACTGTAGAAAAAGTACAAAAGAAAATTGAAGGGGAATTCCAATCCTTTCTTCAATAGAAAATTCCCGAATGAAATGTTGTAGTAGACAAAATAAGTTGTATTTGGGGAGAACTATGCAGGCTGTTTGCAATAGCATGCAACATATTCACAACAAAAAATAATAAAACCAAGGTTACAATATAACACAATAGATTTTCTGAATGCATTACTTGAGCTTATTGTAGGTTTCCCATTTGTTTTCCTCCATTAGTACGTACCAGCAAATGATAAAACATTTGACTATTCATTTTAACCATTCATGTAATGGCCTGAACTTCTAGCCAAATAACTATTGTTAAGTGAACAGTACATGAACTGCATAGTTTTCTCCAGTTTGTTTCACTATATTGATTAAGAATTTGAACATTGAAAGGGGGACCATTACGAAAATCCTAGCATTTTGAAAAAAACTCTTAAATCTCCGTCAAAAAAGCCGTCAAAATAAGCCGTCAAAAAAAGCTGTCAAAAAAAGCCGTCAAAATGCTGTTAATGCTCTTTCTAAACCAGGTGATCTCGGAAAGCCCGCAAAGCATTATTTTCTTTTCGGAAAAAGAATCAATCCCATACCCCTTCGCGCGCTCAGTCAAACAAAAATGGCTGCCATGCTCTGCGATGGCGGTGTTCAAGACCAGTAACTCCAAGCATTTTCCATGGCTATTTCATTAAGTATAAAGCGAGTTTTTTTCTCAAAAACAACCACCACGTATACTAGTACCATGTATGCATCGAGAGGGATTGATTGTGCCGTTTTCTTTATTTTTGCGAGACGATAAAATGTTCTTTGGTGAATTTTACATTTTTAAAAAGTGAAATTCTTTGTTAACGAGGATTTGGATAAGCTGAGCATGAGTATCGTCATCGGGAGGTTTGTTGTTTGTATTGATTTGTAGTTACCTTGAGGGAAGGTATAAATAAATTTTGTTTTTCAATAAATTTGTGTCTTGATTTATATCTAAGGAGTGTTTTGGCGGAATTTGAGAAAATATATGTGCGCGCGCCGCGTTCAACCGGATGTTGACAGTTTTCGACCGGCATTTAAATTTTATAGTATCGTATTATTTACTTGTTTCAATTCCAGTTGTTTTTTTTATATGGATAATAGTTCTTGTCAGAGTTTCTCGTGTAATTTAAAGCGATTGTAGTCATACGTCAAGCAGCTATAGCAATTTATTGAGACATTATCGTCAAAACCCATCTGACAAGCCAGAAAATTTACGACCACAAGGAAGACCTTCTGAAACCACAGACCGATGTCATATCATCTTTTTTTAATGATAATTTAGCTCCAGGTACTCGTTCTGCAAGAGCTAAAAGCCTTTGCGTCCAAGCTTTCAGACGAGGAAGTAAAGAAGCACTGTTTACCACGTTAGTAAAATTGTTAAAACCATGGGAGTTTTTGTTAGAAAAAGTGCCAAGACTTGGGAATGGACTTCACCTCAGTAACATTGTTTCTCGATTCAAGAGTTGAAAGATGGTTTATTACTCAAGTATCCAGAACTGCTTATGACCACTCTGTTTACTACAGATACCCAAAGACCCACCCAATGTGACAGTGACCTAGGTTGTAGAATTTATTGAAGAAAAATAAGCACCTCACATGCAAGTTGATTTTAGATGATGAAAATGAACAGTCTCTTTTTAAAAGAGATATTTAATGCCTATGGTATATGAAAAAACACTCAAAGACTTTCTTGATTTTGCATGTGGGCTGGTAGGGTCCTTGGGAATTAGTCAAAGGGACATACAAGATCTCTTAAGAAATAGTGGGGCAAACAAATTTCTGAAGTTCTTGGAATTAATATGTTTCCTCCCAGGATGATGTGGTAAAATGTCTTAAAGCAAAAAAGGAGGAACTGGCAAATCAGGTTGGCCTTGCTTTTGAAGAGAAAAGCAGTGGTATTGTTGTAGCAACAGTTAATGTAGGCAAAATACTTGGAATATCTGCTGTCCAGACCAGGACTACAGAATGCCATTGCTTTTCCAAAGAATGCTATGATAATATACCAGTTTACTGATCTTGCCGCCATGGTTAAAGTGGTCCCGCTTCTCCAATTCAATTACAACATCACGACTTAAATAGTTGACCCTTACAATCTACACAGTGTTATCATAACATGTGGAGCCTATCTAGGACCAGATGATTATGAAACCCTCAACTTATGTTTTAAGAATCTCTATGGCCAAATCCTTGCCACTGACACAGTAGAATTGCCCCATGAAAAAGAGCCCATCAAAATACACTTAAGAAGTACTGCCGATGGAAAACAAAGACGACTGGATACTGGTATGGGTACAGCCAAATCTACCTACCCAATTTGTGATGCTCCCGAACACAGCAGTCAGTTGGGAGACATGACCCTGGTAAGTTCTGGCCCTGAATGGACAGTTCAAGACACCAAGGAACTGGCTGCTAAGTACAGAGTTTGGTTGAATGGAAAAACAGACAATGATCAAAAATCGAAGGGAATTTGCTAAGTTGAATCTTGGAAATATGGGTCGCGAAAATATAACAGGTGTGGACATGAAAGACTACTACATTGGAGGATTTCATCTGGCTATCAGGGCAGCTGAAACAATCTCAGAGCGTATAGGTCAATGTGCTACAGGTAAATAATTAACAGGTGATATAATTTCAAGATTGCCACTTTTGTTAAGACTCAGGTAAGATTATCTATAAAACCCTATCACCAACTATCATTTTTGCCATTGTCAATCAGGAATTGCAAAGAAAATATTTTGTTTGGTGAATTTCAGTCTGAATTCAACATTTTGGATTTAAAAATATTGAATTCAAACTAAAACTTATCTCATGATATTGTTCTAGTTTGCAAATGGTGCATCAAATATTTAGCGTCAAAATTCAACAACAATCAATTAATAGCAGTTCAATGTTAGCTCTGTCACTAAATTACAGCCCAAAGTTCAAAACTGTGACCACTGATAACTAAATGTATTCCCACATGGTTTTGTCTTGCCAGATTTCAATTAATGTCTTAGAGATAAGACACTTCTCAGTGCTGATTGCCCAGTGGATCACTGTCAAGATAAAAATAATAATAACAAGAATTAAAACTTAAATTCCATGTGATTCAAGAGGTTCTCTCAATAATAATTTAAAAAATAATGAAATTTGTATTCCCATTTTAAGGAATCCTTGGATCTTCAAAACTGTACTATGAGGCATTGTCAAAACTTGCAAGAAGTGTCAACAAACAGGATAATTCCATCATCAAATTTGATTAGATTGGAGTGTTGGCTTTTGCAGAGAAGATGCCTGTAATACTGGAAGAAGCTGGATTTGCTGGAATAGTTGTTGACATCTTAATTACATTCAGCAGAACCAGGTTTGAAATCAATATTCCATGCCCTTTTGGACACACCTTCCTTACTCAATGGCTGCCAGTTTGAATGCAGTGCCAGGCTATTAGTTGGTTTTCAATTCATAACAATTTTTAGTTCAAGCTGTGTGACCCCTTCCATTAAGCAGATAGTTATTTATACCTCATCCTACATTGACAAAGCCATAAGCAATGAAAATTTGCTTGGTCTGCCTCTATAATACAGCAATATTTT
Source organism: Telmatactis stephensoni (assembly GCA_029948255.1). Taxonomy (NCBI): domain Eukaryota; kingdom Metazoa; phylum Cnidaria; class Anthozoa; order Actiniaria; family Isophelliidae; genus Telmatactis; species Telmatactis stephensoni. Next base: position 84,171 of record JALIZF010000863.1, read on the forward strand.
CTGATGGCTTAATGGAGGACAGCACACAAATATGCCAAAGAGGGCACCTTTCTCTATAGTGGTGGCAGACATGGTAGTAGAAGTCCCACAGAATATCAGAAATTAATTCTTTCACAGCTTTTTCATAATGAGCTGAATTGCATAACTGACTGTGAAGAGCATACCACAAGGTCATCTGAAGTAAAGCTTCAAGAAAACGGCATTCTGAACACGAGGAAAGTTACCCTGAACGTCTAAAGAAGAAGTCGGTAGGTGTTCATAATGGTGATACATGAGCAGTTTTTCTATGTGTTCATATTCCTGTTTTACCCTTTATATCTGCAAAGGAATTAAAGTGTGAATTCAAAATAAGTGCAAATAAGCAAACTGCCATTATAATACGATCTTGCAATACAGCTCTAAGGTAAACATAAAATAAGTGATTTATGTAATTTATTTTATTCCAGCAAATTCCATTTGAAGACCAATTTACATGCAAGACTGAACACATGCCAACTTGTAACAAGGTAGTTTTATCACAATTAAAACAGTAAACACAACCAAAACAAAAGAACAAAAGAACAAAAGAAGAAAATCGAATCACAGAAAACAAACCCCAAATAAAAAGCATAAAATTAATAATAAATAATAAGTTGTGAAAAGCTTCAAAAACACCATTATTTAGTAATGCAGTTAAATAACTCTACCTTGAAGTACAAAATAAATACTAAGAAACCTATCTAACTATTTCTGACTTAAAGTCTCTGGCAATTTGTCCAGTTTGTATGAAGTATAATGCATTAGAACAGTAGTACATAACCTTTTGTTATCAATTTGGTCTGTTTGCTTAGTTTGAACAAGAATCATCAAAGTTCGAAAATCCAGGTATTGACATTGAAGAAAACCATGACAGTAACGATCTTTTACAACAGGAGGTAAATATTACAGCTTTCATAAGCTCTGACATGAGGCAATATAAATAATCACTGTTTAGGTTTGTATCAATGTTGAAAGTAAGTGCAGATCAATAAACAAATGTAGATGTAGCAGACTGACAAACTAATAACAAGAAGGCCTCATTTATACCTGCTTATGGACCCGAATTAAAGCTATGAAAAATATTCAAGTAAAATCTACTATTGAACTGAGACAATTCCCAAAGGAATTGGAAAGGTTACTTAACCAATTTCTATGTAGTTGACACTGCCTGATGATGATTCAATGAATCAAAAACCTTTGCAGACAAAAAAATTAAAATTTCACCAAGTTTATGTTTAAACCACTCATGACAAATAATTTAAATAAAGAATAATTAGTTCCTATGTATTATTTTTGAAGGATTTAACACAAGAAACTGAACCTACTCACCTAACCTCAGATGATATTAGTGCCCTCTCGAAGCATACAGTACCAGTTTCAGACAACTTTAGAGATGACTGCAACCAACTTCTTCAGCAAATCTTAACTTCAAGTACAGAATCATTTAACAACCAAGAAGTCTTCTATGTAAATAAAGCAAGTGCCATAAAGTACAACCAATCCAGACAGGGCGAAATTCCAGCCATATCATTTCACATTGACAGCTGCTCAATAAATGGCGAGGTCATTTTCTAGCGAACAGACCATCGTGTTTCAAAAGAAAATCTAAAATGTAAAGTCCACCCTACTCCCAGAAAATATGAGTTTGTAATTGAACATCAGGCAGTCAACACGAGTATCCGCAGAAGAATCAGATTCCACTTCAGTCATGTAATGGGGATGAGTCCTTTCTAGTAAAGTGCTTTCCATTGACATATACAATCGCCCTATATTTTGAAGCAAAAGTCAAGACCAAATCCAAGTGGGAAGCTGATTTAAATCTATTTACAAAGTCAGAAGCTGCACCCAAAAGATGCAGAGTAGTCATTGTCACCCACGAGTGTACAGATCAACTCCTACCGAAGTTGTCTCGGGTTGATATCTTGGCATGTGCCTTGAAAACATCGCTACGTGATGATTACCCTCACTTTATTCCCTTTTCGCATGAAGATCCGCATGAGAGGCTACCGATCTTGAAAGACCCAACGTTGGTGCAAGCTACCCAACTGGCTATTCTAGAAGTTGCTAAGGATCCTCGAAGTCACCACGAAGTAGAGTTTGTCGTTAAAATTTACATGGGAATTGAGAAATCTTTCCGTCGCCTTCTCCAAGCACGCTTAAAGAACAAAACCTCTCAACATGAACAATAGATATTTCTTTTTAAATTAATTAGTTCCTGTTTTGATTCAGGTAAATTTCAGAGTCGTAAAATCGTATAAAGTGCCAAAAAAATTGTCTTCCCGTCTCGCACATGGTTGTTGTTTTTGGCCGCCATCTTGGAATTTTCGAGGTAACAAGTGCGCAAGGGATTTCTGGGATTGATTCTTTTCCTGAAAAGCTATTCGCAATCTGATTGGCTAAAAGAAATCGGTCAGATCACCTGGAAATAATTATAAACTTTTTTTGCCGATATTTCAATGACAATATGTCGAAATTAGCGTTTTTCTACGCATCCGCCATTATTCAAGTGTCGCCAGCACATTCCGCCGAGGAGAACTGGGTCGAGAGGTTGATGACATCACTTACTCAACACAACAAACTAGCGCACACTAAAAATACATGTGAAATAAGGGTATCGCACGTTGTAATATATGATATTGGCAAATTCTGTTCGAAAATACCAACAAATCGAGAATGCCTTCTTTCCGCTGTGTTGTCCAGGGATGCAGTAACGTGAGTAATCTCGATAAAGGCATTTCTTTGCACTCTTCTACGACTGACAAGACGGTCAATGCCAAGTGGAAGCGCTTCGTAAGGACACACCCTGCGAATTTTGATCCTGTCGATCGTTTCGTGGTGCGTTCCGTACACTTTAAACAAAGCTGCTTCGAAAGACCGATTCACATCAAGGGCCAGAAACGAGTCTTAAAGCCAGGATCTATTCCTACAATTTGGAAGTGTCCAGGAAATGAAGCTGAAACACTTACTACTAGCAATGACAGAAGACAGACGCCGTAAAGGTAGGTTTCACCATCAGACTTGTATTTAACATGTTCTCTCCCTCAAAAACTTCAGCCGGTGTTATTGTGAGAACTAC